>CALYDF020003075.1:0-22498 GCA_944474145.2 Dicrocoelium dendriticum
CTTCGCAGAGCCTTCGGTCGATTTGAACCATCAATATTTCCCCAAATGCTTAACGCCTACGTACGACCTCAAGTAGAATATGCTATTCAGGCGTGACAACCGTGGCAGAAACAGGATCTCGTTGCTCTCGAGACTCCTCAACGACGGGCAACCAAGAACCTCAGCGGCCTCTTCCATCTGACCAATCAGCTCAGACTGAAATCTCTAAGAATGTACAGCAGTCAATATCGGCTTTTGCGGCGGGGATCTCAAAATGGTTTATCAGATTCTGAAGAACCCAAACCACATTTGCCCTGCGCTGCTAGAATTGAACCACAACACTAAACTAAGAGGTCAACCTCTGAAACTGACAATTCATTATAGCCAGCTTGAATGCCGTGAAAATTCCTTTTATCTCCGCGTGTGCCAGCCTTGGAACGACCTGCCTAATTAGGTCGTCTCTGCTCCCAATCTGGCGATATTGAACAAAAGTGTTGACGATGCATCGTCTCATTTATATTTCATTTTATGACTTTTTAGCCAGGGGCTACAAAACACAATCAAAGGGTGTCTTGCCAAACGCCAAACCAATGGATTTATGGATTTATACGTTTAATACGCGAATATCTCCGCTATTCCACATAAGTCGATGGTAAGTCCACCAAAACGATATTCACTTTATTACGCAAAGGATATTCTCAATAATTTCCAGACCAAAGGACACGTTCAGCGATGCAAATTTAACCGTAAAAACATTGTTCCATTGTTCCACTGAAAGCAAATATATATAAAAGATATTAGTGTGTATAGAGAGGCAATACCATTTGTGATCTGTAAAATTGTTGAGGTAATATAGAAATGTTAGTGCCAAAGCAAAACTTTTAAGATAGACCGTATGGACAGACAAGGATGGATTAGAAATAAAATCGTGACGCATTTCTAAAATCCAGCTCCAGCACAGGAGAATGATTGACAGCTGAAACGGGTGGAAAGTAAGTAACGCAACTGTATAACGCCAGCATTGCCTAAAGAGGGTTGGATGTTAAGCGTCCATCGCAAGTCACGCGCGTTCAATAGATAACATATGGTCATCCACACATACGCGGAGAGAAGTCGGTTGACTTTCCCTCTCGGCCACTTGCAGACGAAGGGGCGAATGTAGTTTACTTAACTATCCGGCTGGAAGTGTTATGTTGACAATGTCACCTACCGGAGAATGAAAGCATCATTCGAATCGGATATCGAAGATAACGGTCCAACAGACTTTGCAGAAACAGCCCCGTTTATTATCCAACGTCTTAAGGATCGACCGCCGGTCATGTTAGCACCTTTGATCCGATATATATTTACTTGCAGCTGTGGTGAAAGTTACCTCTGGCGCGCGGTCAAAGACTTGGCCAAAGCGATAGAATAACATTATCCAGAGGCATTATAGTAGAGCACTGTTGCGTATATCAACAGCTCTATTGGGAAACCTTTAATTCAAAGTGCGCGTCAAGTCGTTACATCGGAAGTCGTAACGTGCTCTACACTGCACCAAAACCATACATACAAACATATAAGGAAGTGTCTACTAATGACGGCCGACGCCATTGCCATCCGACTAACGCAACCGGAACTGCGGAAAAAGAAGTCGCTAATGCACTGGCCCTGATCCCACTGTGTGCGCCGCTTAGTTCGATCTCAGGCAGTGGCCTCGTGACCACAGGTGCGTTACTATCTTCATCGATTGGATAATCTGATTAAAAGATGAAGTCGTATGTTTCAACTGAATCAACTCTAACCCAACTATGTGAGCTGGTCGCAAATGTAACCAATGTATATTTTCTTAGCCGAAACAGAAGTACCAAAATCTTGTCTTCGTTGATTTAATTTCTTACTTCCGTTTAGTCATATTTCACTAGTTGAAAAGAAGCAATCCACCTGCGGTAGTAACAGACCTGCATAATTAGTTAAATTTAATGCCAGACTTGCTGAAACAAAGAGGGAAAGAAACTGAAGAGTGCTACTTTGATGTACTGTGAGATAATCCCATCACCTTAAATGCCATGGAAAAGCACGATGAGGACCGTTTGGATTTTTCCAGGCAATGCAGAATTCGGAGTGTTGTAAGTGGTGGTGCGACTGAAATATTTAGCGACAGAATCAATTGTTACACTAGGGACCATATGCGCGTGAGATAAACAGCAAGAGATGAAGTGCTAGAAGTGGAGTCTTTGCTTCACCGTAGAAAACATTACGGTATATAATCAGAAAATGGTCGCAGGTGCATTCTATCATGCAACTAGTAAGCAATATGCTTTTTCAGCAGGACATTGATTAAGTTCACATTAAGCGTTAAGTGAAAAATATGATTGGAACACTGGCTTCGGTGAGAGAAATGTGGGCCGTAGACGAGACAGAAATTGCAGCAACGCGGCAGTACATTCCGTTACTATAATATATCAGCACGCTTATGCGCCAACGTCGGATTTAACAATATGGACTCATGAAGCAATCAATACCATAATGCAACCAACAGCTACAACATTCTGTCGTTCACAGAGATATTATGTTGCATAGCTGAGCTCAGTGCCTACTCTAAAACATTTCTGACTGACTGCATCCAAAGTGAAATTGAATTGCTGCCTAATGCTCTGCTTTGCATCCGCAAGACACTTGGACATCACGTTTAACGCATTTGAAGCGCATTTAGTATCATTTCGACGCACCAAGCGCGCCCAGTGACCTTGCAATTGAGATAGTCCAAAGTAGCCAATGAAGGTTGATGTAATAAACATAGCATGAATGTATGAGTTGGTAGTATGTGGTAGAGATGCGTGGGCGTGCTAGTCTTCGTCCAGCAACGGTGCCTAATCTGAAACTATTTACACGCAGGTTAGTGCATTGTACCAAGCTTTTAGCGTCGCACATTTTCGAAATCGCGTGCAGTACTTTCAAGTTAGCGAGGTTACGAAGGCTGTTTTGGCGTCATTGACAATCTCATTGGTCATGGGACGTAAACCAGTGGGACACCGGTTAGAAGCCCACATTATATGCGATAGACAGTCCAATGAAAGTGGTCGAGCGTCACCTTTTATTCTATCTTGATGCCTATCTGAAGGAAACCTCGATGATTGGTCTCCAAACTGAAACCGTCCAATGCGTAACTTGTAATGCCTGTCTAAGGAGGAGATCCTGCCTACCACTTAATTCGAAGCTTAAGACGTAACCAGTGCGGACAGACATACTAAGCAGCACATGAAGCGGTCTATGGTGATCGCTAGTGGCTAGCTGGTGGTAGCTTATTCAGCGGCCTAACCATGGTGGCGTAGACAGGCAATCTTCTAACTGGTATTCCGCAGTACAGCAATGGCTGTTAGGCGGTTAGACAATTGTGCGCGATTGTCATTGCAACGATCATGGGGCACATAGTTCCCATAGAATTCGGTAGATAAACGTAAAGCTGAACAAAGATCTTCAATGTTTGCTTATTTCTATCAAGTTTGTTGACTCCAAAAATAATAAGAGGATTCCAAGTGTGGCGTTGACACGATGTTAGTGAGTGTTCGTTTGTCTTCACACCCATAGGCGACTTTGTAATTCAGTTATCGCTTCAGTGTCTCCATGCATGGCGTTATGTAAATGTTATAGGAACCCGCAGACGTTCCTACAATGTATTTGAATCATTTACAATGGCAAGACGTCCACTAATCCTGATATGGAGCACTGTTTCAGCTAGTCTTAGAAGAACTCATGTGTGCACGCCGTGACACAGGTTGTTATCGCCTTGACAACTACTCGGAATCAATTTTTATTGGAAAGCAGGTAATTCCGGAGTTGTTGTTGAAGGAGGAAAATTGTTCCAAACTCTATGCTTACTATGCGTAGCCAATGGTGGTAGACAGCACATATCAGGCCGTAGGGTCACTTGGTATTTCAAGCTTATCAATCACTTGGAAGTGAAGTGTACATGTCATGTTGAAACGCTGGATTGACATGCATCTTATGACCTTAACATACCTGCAGGTCCATGGGTCCTGTAGCGGTAATTGATTACCGAAGTGGCCCACAGGTGTGGAGACGAACGAACACTCACTAATGTCGTGTCACCGCCACACTAGGAACTCTCATCTTTGGAACCATGGCTACATATCCACTGATGGTCTTACCTACACAGCGAACTTGACCTTAGTATACAATGCGCCGACTACAGCAGCAATACCTATGTACCCTATTCACATGAGTGTACGGTCAAGTGAAAAACCGCAGCACGAAAAATTTGTAGCTGTAAAGCTTTTAAAAATGCTATTTGCGAAGTAGTCTTAGCTTTACCTCTTTCATACAAATTACTACATTGTTTCTGATTACCTCACACTGCATTAACAATCACACACATTTCCTAAACGAAATCGCACATCTATCGATTTCCCTGATAGCTTGCAGTGGACGATTACACCATGCATACCGTATCACGTTTGGCCAAGTAAGCAAAAGAGCAAGGAAGGCAAGCATGCAGTCAACCCTAAGTCTACAAAGCTTTGCTTCCAACAGCCTGCAAGTGTTCGAACCGCAACACGATCAACCAATCCGCGTCTTTTCACTACTTAATTGGACGTAATATCGCCCGTGTAAGCTTTCAAAGCTTCTCTTCCAACAGCCTGCAAGGGTTGCAGCCTCAACAAGACTACCAATCCATTTCTTATTACCACTCACTTATATGCCATCTTGCTCGAGTGGTAGTGAAACTGGACGCCAGATTGTCACTGCAAGCTATCAGGAGAATCGATAGGTGTGCGATTTCGCTTAGGAAATGTGTGTGATTGTTAATGCAGTGTGAGGTAATCAGAAACAATGTAGTAATTCGTATGAAAGAGGTAAAGCTAGGACTACTTCGCAAATAGCATTTTTAAAAGCTTTACAGCTACAAATTTTTCGTGCTGCGGTTTTTCACTTGACCGTACACTCATGTGAATAGGGTACATTGGTTTTGCTGATGCAGTTGGCGCATTGTATACTAAGGTCAAGTTCGCTGTGTAGGTATGACCATCAGTGGATGTGTAGCCATGGTTCCAAAGAGGAGAGTTCCTAGTGTGTCGGTGACACGACATTAGTGAGTGTTCGTTCGTCTCCACACCTGTGGGCCACTTCGGTAATCAATTACCGCTACAGGACCCATGGACCTGCAGGTATGTTAAGGTCATAAGATGCATGTCAATCCAGCGTTTCAACATGACATGTACACTTCACTTCCAAGTGATTGATAAGCTTGAAATACCAAGTGACCCTACGGCCTGATATGTGCTGTCTACCACCATTGGCTACGCATAGTAAGCATAGAGTTTGGAACAATTTTCCTCCTTCAACAACAACTCCGGAATTACCTGCTTTCCAATAAAAATTGATTCCGAGTAGTTGTCAAGGCGATAACAACCTGTGTCACGGCGTGCACACATGAGTTCTTCTAAGACTAGCTGAAACAGTGCTCCATATCAGGATTAGTGGACGTCTTGCCATTGTAAATGATTCAAATACATTGTAGGAACGTCTGCGGGTTCCTATAACATTTACGTAACGCCATGCATGGAGACACTGAAGCGATAACTGATTACCAAAGTCGCCTATGTGTGTGGAGACAAACGAACACTCACTAACATCGTGTCAACGCCACACTTGGAATCCTATTATAATTTGTTGAGTCAACAAACTTGATAGAAATAAGCAAACATTGAACTTCTTTGTTCAGTTTTACGTCGGTCTCCCTACTTCTATGGGAACTATGTCCCCCATGATCGTTGCAATGACAATCGCACACAATTGTCTAACCGCCTAACAGCCATTGCTGTACTGCGGAATACCAGTTAGAAGATTGCCTGTCTACGCCACCATGGTTAGGCCGCTGAATAAGCTACCACCAGGTAGCCGCTAGCGATCACCATAGACCGCTTCATGTGCTGCTTAGTATGTCTGTCCGCACTGGTTACGTCTTAAGCTTCGGATCAAGTGGTAGCTAGGATCTCCTCCTTAGACAGGCATTACAAGTTACGCATTGGACGGTTTCAGTTTGGAGACCAATCATCGAGGTTTCCTTCAGATAGGCATCAAGATAGAATAAAAGGTGACGCTCGACCACTTTCATTGGACTGTCTATCGCATATAATGTGGGCTTCTAACCGGTGTCCCACTGGTTTACGTCCCATGACCAATGAGATTGTCAATGACGCCAAAACAGCCTTCGTAACCTCGCTAACTTGAAAGTACTGCACGCGATTTCGAAAATGTGCGACGCTAAAAGCTTGGTACAATGCACTAACCTGCGTGTAAATAGTTTCAGATTAGGCACCGTTGCTGGACGAAGACTAGCACGCCCACGCGTCTCTACCACATACTACCAACTCATACATCCATGCTATGTTTATTACATCAACCTTCATTGGCTACTTTGGACTATCTCAATTGCAAGGTCACTGGGCGCGCTTGGGGCGTCGAAATTGCACGAAATGCAATTCCAATGGTTAAACATGATGTTCATTTGGCTTGCGGATGCAAATCAGAGCGTTAAGCAGCAATCCAATTGCACTTTGTATGCAGTCAGTCAGAAATGTTTTAGAGTAGGCACTGAGCTCAGCTATGCAACATAATATCTCTGTGAACGACAGAATGTTGTAGCTGTTGGTTGCATTATGGTATTGATTGGTTCATGAGTCCAGATTGTTAAATCCGACGTTGACGCATAAGCGTGCTGATACATTATAGTAACGGAATGTACTGCCGCGTTGCTGCAATTTCTGTCTCGTCTACGGCCCACATTTCTCTCACCGAAGCCAGTGTTCCAATCATATTTTTCACTTAACGCTTAATGTGAACTTAATCAATGTCCTGCTGAAAAAGCATATTGCTTACTAGTTGCATGATAGAATGCACCTGCGACCATTTTCTGATTATATACCGTAATGTTTTCTACGGTGAAGCAAAGACTCCACTTCTAGCACTTCATCTCTTGCTGTTTATCTCACGCGCATATGGTCCCTAGTGTAACAATTGATTCTGTCGCTAAATATTTCAGTCGCACCACCACTTACAACCCTCCGAATTCTGCATTGCCTGGAAAAATCCAAACGGTCCTCATCGTGCTTTTCCATGGCATTTAAGGTGATGGGATTATCTCACAGTACATCAAAGTAGCACTCTTCAGTTTCTTTCCCTCTTCGTTTCAGCAAGTCTGGCATTAAAATTTAACTAATTATGGAGGTCTGTTACTAACGCAGATGGATTGCTTCTTTTCAACTCGTGAAATATGACTAAACGGAAGTAGGAATTTAAATCAACGAAGACAAGATTTTGGTACTTCTGTTTCGGCTAAGAAAATATACATTGGTTACATTTGCGACAAGCTCACATAGTTGGGTTAGGGTTGATTCAGTCGAAACAGACGACTTCATCTGTTGATCAGATTATCCAATCGATGAAGATAGTAACGCACATGCGGTCACGAGGCCACTGCCTGAGATCGAACTAAGCGGCGCAAACAGTGGGATCAGGGCCAGGGCTAATGTAACGTCTGCATTAGCGACGTCCTTTTCCGCAGTTCCGGTTGCGTTAGTCGGATGGCAATGGCGTCGGCCGTCATTAGTAGACACTTCCTTATATGTTTGTATGTATGGTTTTGGTGCAGTGTAGAGCACGTTACGACTTCCGATGTAACGACTTGACGCGCACTTTAAATTAAAGGTTTCCCAATAGAGCTGTTGATATACGCAACAGTGCTCTACTATAATGCCTCTGGATAATGTTATTCTATCGCTTTGGCCAAGTCTTTGACCGCGCGCCAGAGGTAACTTTCACCACAGCTGCAAGTAAATATATATCGGATCAAAGGTGCTAACATGACCGGCGGTCGATCCTTAAGACGTTGGATAATAAACGGGGCTGTTTCTGCAAAGTCTGTTGGACCGTTATCTTCGATATCCGATTCGAATGATGCTTTCATTCTCCGGTAGGTGACATTGTCAACATAACACTTCCAGCCGGATAGTTAAGTAAACTACATTCGCCCCTTCGTCTGCAAGTGGCCGAGAGGGAAAGTCAACCGACTTCTCTCCGCGTATGTGTGGATGACCATATGTTATCTATTGAACGCGCGTGACTTGCGATGGACGCTTAACATCCAACCCTCTTTAGGCAATGTTGGCGTTATACAGTTGCGTTACTTAATTTCTACAGTTTCACCTGTCAATCATTCTCCTGTGCTGGAGCTGGATATTAGAAAATCACCGGGATTTTAAATGTGGTCTTGGCGGCTCCGCTGGTAGTTGGGTTGCTACAAGCAACCTCAATTGAGACCTCGGTTCACTTGAGGTGGACCTCGCTCATTCCGATCACAAAGACCGCAAGTAAAATGGAAATTATAGTGTTGCTCACCCCAACACTGGCACCCTAATACCGCGGTTTCGTCCTGGTTGGTACTCATCAGTTCGAGATAGCCTGAGTTGGGCCGGAACTCAGAGTCTAGTGGCTCATGTTTGACACCATAAGCACTATGCCACTGAGATCCACGAGCAACGCATGGTCCAGGGAGAACGAATGCAATGGAATGACCGAAGTCCACCTCAAGTGAACCGAGGTCTCAATAGAGGTTGCTTGTAGCAACCCAACCACCAGCGGAGCCTCCAAGACCTACTTTGCATTCGTTCTCCCTGGACCATGCGTTGCTCGTGGATCTCAGTGGCGTAGTGCTTCTGGTGTCAACCATGAGCCACTAGACTCTGTGTTCCGGCCTAACTCAGGCTATCTCGAACTGGTGAGTCCCAACCAGGACGAAATCGCAGTCTTCGGGTGCCAGTGTAGGGGTGAGCAACACTATAATTTCCATCAGGATTTTATTTCTAATTCATCCTGGTCTGTCTATACGGTCTAGCTTAAAAGTTTTGCTTTGGCACTTACATTTCTATATTACCTTAACATTTTTATATATCACACAAATTGAATGCCTCCATATACCCACCAGTATCTTTTTACATATATTATAATTTCGATGGTTTGTTCACCCCTCCCATTTTGCCAGCACATTTTGTTTCTTTTGTGTTACACCCACAAAAGTTAACCGGTTAGTTGACCTGATTTTTCGACATCGCGGTTATTGCCAACGCCTCTATCAATGAATGACCACTTTCACTGCTCATTACCTACATATGATGTTGTTTTCTTATTTTAGGACCTACAGCTCTATCCAAAATTAATATTATCCAAGCGCATCGAACGCGTCGCCGGCTTAGTTGTTTGAGTTAATGATAATCACTCCTTGTCCGATCGTTCATTACCAGTCACATGAATTTCCTCTGTACTGGACCTTGGGTTGGAGCCGCTCGAACAATAACCCTTCTCTATTTTCTCTTCTTAGCTTTGGTTTGATCAATCTCAGCTGTTTTGCATCTGCGCCACAAGTTGCCTTTAGTTGTTGTTTCCAAATGAGTTCGGTCATCGAAAATTTATCCCTCGGGTCACCTCAATCGCTTGGGGCTGGGTTGCGACTCAATATTTCTTCTTTCAAAACTATTTCTCAACGTCCTATAATAATCATTCGGATTAAACGGTAAGTGAAATAATACACAAGATTATCCTTTTAAGTATTCGTGTGACTTACTGTTTTACTTTCTTCTGGAGGGGGAATTCCGCGACCATTTCTGCATTCCTCTTGCCTTTAGCTCCTAAAACCATTGATTCAAAAGCTTTTTTCTTAGAATGACTTAAATCGGGAAGTCGATAGAACAATACGGGAATAAAAGCTAGGGTTTGACATTTCTCGTTAGAAGGTTTGTGTGAAAAACATGTGTACAAAAATAGAAACAGCGAAGTTAAGCTTGCACTTGTTGACTCAATAAACTATCATGTTAACACATGCAAACCCATCAACGTTGATTTCGTGCTTGCTGGAGAACCCAATATTTACATCCAGTCGGCACTCGTTGTAGATTGTGTAATGTATCTTTCATTCGTTTTTAAAAAGGTGGATAAAGTGGTGGTAGTTAGACAAAATAGTCTTTGCATCTGCTTTTCTTGTTGCATTCCATTCTGGTTAGGTTAACTGATTCACTTCTGGCTTCAGTTTTATTTACCTTGCCATTTCATCCATCCCCATCATATTGTGTGTGTACTTTTTATTCTTGCGATGTTTTTTTGACAACTGGATCAACCCGTCCTTAGTTCACTACCATGGTGCTTCGACTGAATTGAAGTGAATCTTCTCTTTCATTGTCACTTTATTACCATTGGTCATGTGAATCCATTAACTTCGGCGTTAACGTCGCAATATCCTGCCTACATGCGGAGTAAAAATATGCCGCAATCTGTGCTTGACAAGCCGATTTCGGATTGGACTGTGGGGACAGCTAAATCGTATACGGTTGGAATAGATGTTTACCTTTTAATCGTCATCCTTTAATTTAGACATCCTAGATATCTAGATGACTTTCTACGTGGCGTCGGCAGGCAATGTTCCATCCGATCCACTAAACTTCTCCCTCCGGTCTACACAGCATTGAGTGATTCAGTTCGCGTCTAACATCAACACCAATCGTATTGACTACTCAGGAGAGGTTTCATAGTATAATACACCTTGATTGCTGTGTGCGAATCTCTGCGGAGTAAGTTCATAACCCATCATTCGGCAAATTTTTCATTCCAATCACAAATGAAACCGTAATCAGAAGCAACAAAATAAGAGCTATGGAAAAATGATTGACCATCATTTGAAGACAGCAGCTCCATTTGATCTATGAATGTTTGTGCTTTGTGGCCAGACGAAGCAGTTACTAAGGAAATCCAGTGTAATAATTCAGCGTGCACACAATAGCGCGGCAAACAAGCAAAACGCATTTTGTACACAAGGAATAAGAAATATAAGAAGTAGATGTATATTTAATGTAAACTCTAATGTCAACCTGCAGGCTCGCAAAAAGACAACACATTAGAAGACAAAGGATCTATTGACAATGTTATTCGCATCAGATGGACAGTTACGCCAATTAGTCATTGGATGAACTTTCGAGACCACTGCGAATAGGCCAGTGCGTTTGTTGTAGTGATGACAAGACCGCATATGAAATGTGGTTATAAATGAAGAAGGACACAGTGTGGTGAACCGGAAGGAGACACTACTGCTCAGGTACACGTGGCAGACGCGGGAAACGCGAAAGGAAACGGGCAAATTATGGACCACACCGGCGGTCTAACATAAGCTAAACACTCGAAGTTAGTGGTTTTACCATATCCAAGAAGGTAGTTGACGACGAAATGCTCCCCACACTAAGCAAAGGAAAACAGTTGTAGCATCGGAAGTGGTCATGTATAATGCGTTGTTTCCCAATTATCTAAATAAACGTCCCTTCGCACTTCATGGGTTATTGAAATAGGATTAGTAACTGTTAATTAGCACGCAAATAATATCAAGTTTAGTCTTAAGGAAAATGTGATCTGTCAGCCTACGCCGTAGTGAGGTTTCGCTGCCGTGCGATAACCAGTGGTCACTCGCGAGCTGAGTATACCATGTGGATGTCCACCCCACGTGGATTCGAAACTGCGCCACAAGTTTACGAGATAAGCTCGTTACCTCCACGCTACCACACCAGCAACATGACTAGCGAAAAGCTTTCAAAAGGACGAGTTACCAGTAGCACCCCTAGTGGGCGAAATAAGCAAAATGGCTCCCCCTGCGTGACGAAGATCCACATAAGATCCGATGAGTGTTCTCAAAGTAGTTATAGGTGTCATCTTAAAAGTTGTCAAATAAAGGACAAGCTTTGCGGAGGAATTCGTATCAGTAAAAGTTCGCGACATTTTCAACCCCAAACTGGCTGGGGTAGACATTCATGTTCTGTTTGCATGAAGCTGAGCATGAAGCACTACGGAAGGAGACAAGTACTTACTGAGATGAGTGTACACCAGGCATGATCCCCGGGTAGTGAGCTGAAATTGACTTGCTTTTCACACACCATCGATTCGTCAGTTACATGAGATAGAGTAGAATCTCTAATTGTTAATGAATGGGATGCGCAAAGAAGTGAATAGTCTTGCTGTATTTGAGAACATTTAAAGATACTTGGATACGATCTTGATCGTCTCAAGAAAACTGAGCAAAAAGCTGAGTCACGCTGAAGGCAGGTGCAAATGGGGTGCGTCTAAGAAGTAAGTGGGATAAAATGTCCCGTTAGCTCAAAGTGATCACTGGTAGTCAATCACGTTCCCCTTAGTATGCACGTAAAGTGACGTGTGGCTGTGTGTGTTTGAGTGTGTGTGTTTGCGTGTGCGGCTTCATGCTAATGATCACACCAAAAATGGTTGGGGTGAGTGCTTGAATAGCAGAGTATCTTTTGGACGCGTGAGCCTGATTGCTTCGACGCAGGCTACTCTTAGTTAAGCTGGCGAGACACTTACCAATACGACAAGGCGATGCACCTGCACCAACAACGAGGTAACACATCGACTTGCCGTATATCAAAAAGGTATTCGAAAAGACAGCCAGACTCCTCAAACCGCACAACCTGATGATAGCTCACATACCAATTGCGACTTTGTGAAAGAATATTATCTAGACCTAAAGAATGACGGGCGGCACAAGAACAAAAAAGGTGGTCTACAGGATACAATGCGAGAACTGTGACAAAGACTATTTAGGTTAAACGGGGAGAAAACTATCCACAAGAATAAAAGAGCACAAGCGTGCTTGTCGATACCATCATGGATCGTCACAGATCTCAGCGCATCTCGATAAGGAAGGACACCACGGTAACTGGGGGAAAACAGACATTCTGGCGAGCGGAGGGACAAGAAAAGAAAGGGAATTCCTCGAGGCATGGTGCTCTACGGAGAATTCTCTGAACCTCCGCATTGACCTTGATCCCGTTTACCTACAGGTGAGAAAGCGCGAAAATGAACGGCCAAATATCGAACAAACAGAGGTCACGGGACACAGATGGACGAGGCTAATTTCAAACTCTACGTCCCGACGACACATTCCGTGAGATTTTCCTCTACGAAGCAGTGCACTGAAGGTGCCACTGAGAGAAGTGGTGAAACGTTTGTCATTACATCACGCAGCTCGGAGAACGAATTAAAATGATGATGCTTATCTTCGAAACTACGTCGGGAAATTGCGAGTGCAGGAGTTACTTAAACTACGACACCGACCTTGCTTCGACTATTACGGCTGGCAGGTTGTTCCACCTATTCACTACCCTCCGCTCGAAGCAATGTTAGTGAACGACCCGCTTCAAATCCAGTATGAAAAGCTTGTACCGTTTTCTTCATGTGCTGCATGATGTGCGCAGATAAAGCACCGGCCTCTACATGGGATAATCACCGAGGTGTTATATTCGGTGTGTCTTGATAAGGTCAACCTGCATTCCACGATAAGACCGGGTGTACAACACTAGACTTTTGTACTGGTCTGCACACACACACACACACTTTGCAAACCGGGAATGAGCCTTGTGGTCAGCTGCTGTACCCGCTCAATTCATGGCACCTCTCCCCGGGTGAGTGGACTATAGGCGGGTGACGTACTCGCATTCTTCTAATGATAGAAGAGAAGAAGTATGTGGCAACCACTTCGGACCAAATGCAGAAGCTGCATTTGAGCGCCCGCAGTATGTGCAGTCAGTGTTTTTAAAGCCTGTTTGCGTTTTCAACGGATTTCAAATCGCAGCTTGAGAGTACGCTGGTATCTTTCACGGTTGGCGATGGCGTAACTGTTGGCCGGCCAGATTGTAGACTCGACCATTATCACCCTTGTCTATATTCATGAATACCGACTTTCCTGGGTTGTTCGGAAGGTTGAACTTTGCTGACCACTTGGAGGGGCGAACCATATCACGCTGAAGCAGATGGCAGTCGTCAGGTGACTAAATTACCCTTCCTGCCTTAATTTCATCTGCTAACAAGGTGCAAGGTGAACTGATAAGCTGAGGCAAATGGTTGAAATGTATGAGAAACAAAATAGGCACAAGAACTGTGCCCTGCGGAACGCCACTGGTCGAGGGATACCACTCCGTCAAATGTTCATTTCCGGCCTAGAGACATTATTTTAACCATTTTTTGCATTTTGTTGCAGGTGTCATAATAAAACAGCCAGAAACGTCTGTGACATCAATAAAATCATATTATAAGTCCTTATGAAATTCCCTAAATTGGAACCTGATAAGCGCATCAAATTTTTTTAAACTATTGCTGAGCCTTTTACATCGTTTATATTTTCGAACTCTCCCGAAATTTTACACCATTGGTACAGAGGAATATATGCATTATACGAGGAAAATCTTAAGTCTCGACAAGTAACCTCAGACAGTCTGTATGACATATGTAAGTTTAATGAAGGTTCTTTGCTGCCCAGGTAAACTGCGTTTTGGGACCAAAAACGGTATTTAAATTAAGGTACATGTAAATCCGTACACACATTTTGTTTGAGGTAAGTGTTGAGCACTTGGTCAGTTTTCGTTTTCTCACAACGAAATAAACGAAAGTGGACAATGTATTTTAACGGTACAACCCGCCTTCTGGCATTTTAATAGACAAATCAGGTGCAGAATTGACATCAGTCTGTAGACCGTTCGGCTGCTAAAATATCGGAGATGACGAAACTCGGGCCTGTATTGCGCGACCACCTCCAGCTGGCCGCCCCTTAGTCTCGTAATATGGCTACATTTTAGCAAGTGGCGATTGAGGCGCTTTATCTTATTCGAAAACTGAGGTTCTTCTGAGGTAACCCAGTAGATCGCAATTGCTTTCAGCGCACACTCCTAAGGTAGAGAAGTTATCTAAGTTTTACTTGACATTATTTTGTGCGTGCATCCGGATCGGGTTTCTGCTACGACTGCCAAGTCTGAATAATGAAACCTCACACGTGCCATGGATTGCGATGACTCAATTTATGCTGTTAAAATGTTCTAGTTGTGGCAACAATTGCCACCTAATCTATAGTGCCTTTTTATAATTTATTGGAGTTAATGCGCAGTCTACAGTGCACTATTTTACTTAGATATATTTTCTACGGTTCACAAAGCTTAGATAAATCGTACTTTCTGTGCTTTTCTTTCTAATCCTTATCGTAAAACTACATCACAACCGAGCAAAACAAGACTAGCTTGGTCTCAAATACGACATGTTTCTTTTGGAGCTCCAATAATCCTGTATTCATTTTCATACTTTGGGATGATCACCACTACTTCTATGGTCAATGCCTTATTTTTCTAATCCACACGGAATCAACTTTAATTAAAATCCCATCCAAACCCCACATTCACTAGGATACGGTTGACGAGGACGCCAGTTGGTTTGCGAGCACAAATACAGCAACATCACGTGGCTCATCGCGCTGTCTTATTACACCAATGAACGGTAAGATTAGCTCTCTTGTACTGTAAGTAATAGAAATGAAATAAAAATTGGCCTACACGGAACCCCTTTAGATTACATCTGTAACCAGTCAGAATACGTCCTCCCAGTCCAGAGGAAAGTGGTATGGCAACATACAGCTTATATCGCTCGCATACTCAAGGATGAACACGTAAAGCAAACGACACTATGGCTCCTAATATTCTTGATAAATATAATTCGGATGAAATAAAACGCACTATTGTACGATCGCCAAATTTTGGAGGTCGAGTGCAAATGGGAGCGACCGAAATCACAAACACCAAAGCAGTGTTACCAGATTATGTTCGAATGTTCTAGTGAAGCTTTGGCACACGGTTGAATACTGCTTTTTGCCATGACCTAGCATAATAGTTATCAAATCAATTTAACCTGATCAAGCGCGTCTGCGCAATGTTCTTTATAATAATTAGACTAGTTTGCTCAAGGGCTCAGAAGACCCACATGATGTATTTACTCTAAGAACTCGGCAGCAGAATCAGTTATAATTGACCGGCCACAAGCATCAAGACAATGCTCAAAGCGATCAAAGAAACCGTTTAAAAAGGTGTTGACTAGAACCGAGATATCCTTCGCTGTATCGACGGTTGCATACAAATCTTTTATAAATTCTCGAGAGTGGAAAACGTTCTTTGTTATTGGTAAAACCGCCTCAAAACCGGAAAACTACTTATTACGAAAGTGATCGAAACCAGGAAAAATTATCTCCTGGATCATTCCGCGTATCCACTTCCACCATTAAGATAGGCAAAAATATTAGCAATTGGAAGGACTGGAGTACCTTGCCCGGTTTCTAATCTCATACTTCAATTCACGTCAAAGCAAAGCAAGATTTATGAACCCTAATGGGTTCATTTTTCGCGTTTACACCAACACTGCAGACAAACAGCCTGCTAATACAGTCCAACCTGCCACGACGACCACCTGTCTGTGGCGATCACCTGCTCATCGCGACCAGCCAAAAATATCCCCAAACATTTTCCTATGTTTTCTCATTGGTATTTACCTGTCTATGGCGTCCGCCTGTCCAACGCAACTACGACCACGATTTTTGGTACCCAGGCGTTCTAAAAACCTGCTCAAGTCGAGCACCACTAGTACGACTGGCCGAGATTGCGAGTAGAGGTGTCATGAAACTCTGCCACAGCAATGCACAGATAGCTTAGATTTCGATTCAAGATGTCGTAATAGCCCCAGAAACCACATAATTTGACATGCACCGATTCATTATCGCCCAGGTACTTTCATTTTGTGTCACCTTATTCGATTTTCCATAGACTTGTCCATAATCCCGCTGTCGCAATTGACCAGATCACGTTGCGTAACTCCCCAATACCACTGGTTTATTCTCACCCCAGGATTAGACACTCTTCACACCAGACTTGTCCAGTGACACATTACACCCTCCTGGATATCACTCTATGTAACTAACCCAGTGCAATGAACCAATCGGATAGCATCATGTTACCCAAAAATGAGCCGTGGGACTCCCTTCCTTCTAGTACGCCGGGTTTTGCGCTACTGTTGTATAGTCGCAAGTACAGTGACTACCACTTACTGTGTGTATATGTTTACTGTCGATTGTCAGCACTGAGCGGGTACTGTTGAGGTATATCCTTGCTGAATACTCGTGTTGGCTTTTATCGTTCCTTTTGAAGATTCTTACGAAGGACAAAGTGGCAAGTTCCAAATCAGCCAAGCCAAAGGCATTAACAATTGAAGAAAGATTAAAAGTAAATCGTTAAAGTCAAGAAGGAAATTTTTCGTAAAAATTGGCGAAAGATTGTGGAGTAGGAAAGGCACAGTTCCTGCTAACTTTAAAGAAAGCAAGTTTTTCGAATGGAGTTGCCAACAAGGCAACATGGTTGAAAGTAAAGAATGGTGAAAAACGGGTACCGAAGAAATAAATGTACTTTGATGCAAATGATACCAATCAGCACTGGCAAGAAAAATCCCATATCTGGACACGTGACTTAAGAACCAGTATTGCACTTCTCAAACGCATTTGGATACCCAGACATTAAAACGTCAAAGGTTGGCTGCAGACTTTCATCAGTAGGCACCACGAAGTGGTTGCTGTTTAGGTTGCTATAGCAGGGATGTCATTTATATTGGATAGACCTCCACAGCACAGGATGTGCGGTTCCTTATTACTACCGCAGCGACCTGCAGTGTGCAGTATTTGATGACGGGAAAATCATGTTACCGCCTCACTCTGGTCCCGTCTTTGAATAATATACAACAACGCATTTCTCGTAGCTGTCGAGTGCCGCGCCCCAAGGTCAATTACGGAAAAGGATTCCGCTTGCTACATGCCTTGCACAGGGTAAAATGCACCAGATACATCTACGTTCTCATCTCCGAGGGCTTCACTCTACACGATCGGGAAAAATAGACATCCCTTAATGAACAGTTCAAAGCAGACTTGCAAGAACTGACCGCTACTATCTCTTTGTACAATCATGTCACATTGCCCACTAGATGCCGGACAGCAAATAAACCGTCTATATTGGATCTTGTACTCACGATTGAAGAGCTCACGAATGACATATGCTTGGTGGAGTCCATTAGGTCTCAGCAACCATGTTATGATATGTTTCAAATATGTGTGTTATGCAGAATATCCAGCTGAACACTCGGGACCTAGTTAAGCAGTCATACAATCTACCACGTCCTGAATGAACTGCTCTAGGCATCCGCTTGGGAGTTCTCGAGCAACAGTCCTCTTGATAACGTTTGGACAGACTTTGTTAAAAGACTCAGTGAACTGGTCATCGGCGCATCAATGACCCTCACCTTGCTTCCGCAAAAACGCATTCAGCTATAAAGAGCAGAACTCGAAAAAGCATGGCGATAAGGGATGCCACGCCTACAAGGCTAATAAATAAATAACCAAATGGTATATTTCTTGGCGGTGCAAGAAGCAGATCAAATATGTATTATGATCATTTTGTGTGGAATACTCTACTGACAGATATATTTTTAGAAATTCCCCTCACATTTATAAGAGAAGCTTTGCGTTTTTTGAGTATTTAAACGTTTAGAAATGTTGAAAGTTGAGTATAGGAATAAGTTGAAGATATAAACAGCAGTTGGACTGAAGTATTACGGCCATCATTGGAACCATCTCCTGGGGAAGTGCTTCCGTGCGGTGTCATACCTCGATTGGTTTCATCCGCAATTTCACTCCTCATCTGACCATTTTCCGGTGTAGAATTAGGGCAAGAAGTCCTAAATATGTTGGCTGGGTTTCTGCCGCTGCTATAAACAATAGGCTAACATCGTAAAGATTGTTTTGTTATGGATGTAGTTAGTTGTATCACGCCTTCAAGATTTAGACTCGTTTTTGAGTCCCGCCTCCTTTCATCTCGTCAGTGCGTTTGTGTCAATTCGCCTTGCGTGTGTATAATTACCTAATTTGGTAAACTCAATCCATTACCACAGGGAATTCGCCCAGTCGTGACCAAAACTGGAAAGAAAGGAAACATAATGGAATAAGGTGAAAAATACCATGAGTAAATGTTATGTTTTCGAGCATTCGGTTATCTGGCAGTTCTGTGTGACATACAATCAATGAAGGCAAGCAAATAAAGAAAGAAAAGCAATATTATTTTCGGCAATGCGTTCGGAGTATTTTATAATCAGTGAAGCTCCTGATGGATTTCCTGGAGATTCAATTAGGTAATACTGATTGAAAAATCAGAAATTATAATCAAAGTGAACTTTGAATAGTAAGAAAACTGCAGCTTGTCTCTCATATGTGATCACCAGTAAGGAATGGTCGATAAGTAGCAGTCTAGAACAAATTCAAGGAAAGGAAATATAAAACACCTAGATGCTAGGTTTCACGGATAATTCGTGTTGATTAAAATTATCTTTATGCTGCTGTTGCCTTTAGATTGACTCAATGGATTCGTGTGAGAAATAGGAAACAAGGTAATTACATTAAATTCATCTTGCTCCAGTAATATAAAGACATTCATTTGTCAGATTTGGTCTCAGCATAATAATAGCTGCATCAACGCCAAAAATGAATGTTCTGCCCTACGAAATTGTATCCCGGACTGGAGCTTACTTATCTCACTAGGAATGCTGTTCCATAGTATGGAGTATAGTATAGGGAAATTGTTGTTCAACTGTCCATTCTTTGCTATTTTTACTATTATTTATTATTATTGTTTCCGGTGCGATATATTGCCAGTGCTTTGCGTTCCAATGCCGGATTTGATGGATGTGTTGTTTGATTAGAGTAGCAAAGGTGGCGAAAAGTTTTGTTTTCATCCGGCATAACCATACTAGAGCAAGCTGTAAGGGAGTGCATCATTCCATGTATAATAATGTAGTGGAGTAACCAGTGAGACGTTTTGTAAATCATGATTGCAGTCATTCTAATGCTATACGATCACACACTGAAATTGCAATGGACTATGGAGCCATGCTCTAGTAACAGTCGTGTTTTTGCTTTGAACAAGGCCATAAGTGATCATTTTAGAGTGAATCTTTTCGACAGAAGCCTGATGCTCCGAGTAATGTATCCTAGGTCAAGGATGGTTTAGCACGGAGGCAGTGTTTCGCTGTTGATTGTAAGAAAACCGAGTGAAATTTCACACCTATAGCTTACCTCTTGACATTTGCAAAAAGAGAACGCCCTCTTCCATTTATAGCTTCATGAATCAGAGTTTAGCTCACGTGGTTGGCACTTAAGATATCAAACGTGTAAATAAGCTTTATATCATCGGAAAATAGAAAAGGTTTGCCAAAGATAAACTTGCCAAAATCTTTATTGAAATATAGCAGGAATAATAAAAGCCTAGTACAGCGCCTTATATCACGCTGACTGGCTTGAGTGAGCAGATTTCATTCTGAACCTGGACAATCGGTTTTCTCTTGAGGTAAGACTCGAACCACGACAGCAGAAGTTTGATGATGCCATGTGCAGTTATTTTGGACGACAGAGAAGCATGAGTGCTTCAATCAAATGCTTTCTCCTTTTAAGTAGAAGATTATAGCTGATGAAGCGCGATCAAAAAAGTAACCAGAAGAGTAAGAAAGTGTAGTGTACCGGAAAACACGATCTTTCAGTATTTTGCAACATTGCATTTTACGGTTGTTTTAACATTCAGAATGCCACTTGTTTTACTGACTGCACATCCGTTGACACAAAGCGTTTTTATGAGTACTTTGCTGCACCGTTTCTCGCTCTAACCGATTCGCTTCCTATTTTTTAGCCTGCACACTATACGTTGAGTTCTGTCGCCTGCGGCTTCTATACTGTCCCGTATTTGACAGGTTTCTTACGTGTCATTCCTTACCGACTAGTATCCCAGGCTCCACCCAACAATTGTTGATCTCTGTCAGGAACAAGCCGTCCGCCAATTTTAGTTTTCATTCTGGTGAGCTCATTCCAGCAACTTTGATTCATTACTCGCTATGGTTTGGTTTCTCACCTACCGCATATACTTAATCATTTCTCACGATGAACAGACCTGATGATAAACCCTCTACCTACGTGGTTAGTGCAGTAGAATGACCCTTGTTATGGTTTGCGCATGTAGGATCAACTTTTTACCATTGTACAATTTCATCTGATAATGTTAAATATCATCAACTTTTGTTTCGGCTTCCGTAAAGTGTATCCTCCTAGGTGAGAGACATCATAGCTGGCCCGCCACCAGATGCGAAATATGGGACTTTAAAGCAGGCGATTCTTCAGCAAATCACGCCCTCTGACAAGGTCCGACCGCAGCAACTGCTTAGGGATCTGCAGCTGGGGGACAGGGTGCCTTCCGCCTTGTTGCGACAGATGCAACTGCTCCTAGGCACCTCCAACATGAACGCAGCCATTCTCCGCGAAATGTGGATGCAATTCCTCCCGGAAGACACACAGGCCAACCCTGCAGGGGCAAGCTCCCTGCCTCTCGCAGCAGTTGCAGAACTAGCGGACTGTGTCATCGAACGACATCAGCCAACGAACGAATCTAGTACGAGCACTCGACTTAGCCCCGTCGCAGCCCCAGCGACGTACTCGACTAGTGAGCCGTTGGCAGTCGAAGCTTTATCATCGCAAATAGCGTCACTACAACGTCAAGTCGAGAAACTCTCCCTAGACCGTAAGCACGGCAGCCGCTCTGGATCATCGTACCGTCGTACAAAACCTGATGACATAGGTTACTGCTTTTACTATTCGCGTTGCGGTAATAAAGCCCGTAAGTGCGTTCAGCCGTATAGCTACTTCACTACAGATGGTCCACCAGACCGGCCCCTGATGGCGACTGACGGTGTCGTCAAAGCCCAAACTCGTCCCATCTACATTAGGGGTTATGACTTCGATACCCAGTTCTTAGTTGATACCGGGGCTGAAGTCAGCCTCATTCACTTTATGACAGGTGAGCCTCTCGCTTCTTTGTCGACAAGCCTCAGTGCCGCCAATGGCACGCCAATAACCACCTACGGTCATCAGTCGCTTACCCTGGAGCTAGGTCTTCGGTGAAAGTTCCGCTGGGTATTCACCTTTGCTGCAGTCCCCTTTGTCATCATTGGCATTGACTTTCGTAGGCAATTCAACATTTTGGTCGATGCAAAACTCCAGATGTTAGTGGACGCTGCAACGAAACTCTGCGTAGATGGCATCATCGCCAATATCGCATCCATAACCCTAGTATACGCCTTTCTTCAGACGTCGGCAGACTACGCCAACTTCTTCGCTCAGTACTCCAAGCTTGTTCAACCAATAAAAACTGCTTTGCTCGTGGCAGCCCAAGTCAGGCACCTCATAGGAAAGTATGGTCCACCCGTCTCATGCCGTCCACGCCGACTATCGCCCGAGAAGCTAAAGGTAGCTAGGGCGAAATTTGACACACCCTTGAACTTGGAATAATCCGCCCTTCCGACCGCCCTTGGTCCTTCGCCCTGCAAATGGTCCCAAAAAGTCAGGTGACTGGCGACCTTGTGGTGATTACCGAGCACTCAATCGGCTAACGGTCCCAGATAGGTATCCCATCCCACACATGCTGGACCTAACCGCAAACCTCAGAGGTAAACCAATCTTCAGCAAGATCGATCTGGTTCGCGCCTATCACCAGATATCTGTAGAAGAAATTGACATACCTAAAAC
>CALYDF020003076.1:0-11118 GCA_944474145.2 Dicrocoelium dendriticum
GGCACATGCGAGCCAGGTCACCTATTCTACTTGCGGGACGTAACATCCGGCATGCGATTCCTCGTGGACAAGGGTGCCCAAGTCAACGTAGTTCCCCCACGTCAAGAAGACCTAAAACACTGTTCGGTATACAGCCTCCAAGAAGTAAATGGCACACAAATCCGATCCTATGGAGAACGCTCTATCAGTCTAAAACCCGGTCTCCGTAGATCCTTTCATTAGATTTTCATCATAGCTAAAGTGCTTACTGCAATACTAGGCCTCGACTTCTTTCAGCACTATGGCATTATCGTAGATTCTAAGCGTTGTCAGATCATAGATCGCCTAACTCAACTATCACAGGCTGGTTTTAAAAGTTCGGTAATATGTATGCTTCCGCAGTTTGTCCCTCCTCAAGCTTCCTCGAGGTATTTGGATCTGTTGCGCGAATTTGCCAGCAAACGAAGCCCGAATATCATCCTGGTGATATTAAACGTGCGATCGTTCATAGGATAACGACAGCAGGCAGCCCAGTATTTCATCGTCCTCGACGACTAGCGCCAGATAAACTTTCCTTAGCGAAGGCCGAGTTCGCTCATATGTTACAAATGGGCATAGTACGTTCATCCAGCAGTATGTGGGAAACGCCCCTACATTTGGTCCCGACGAATAAACCCGGAGACTGACGACCGTGTGGGGATTATAGGGGAATGAACGCCATCACCATCCCAGACAGATGCCCTCCTCCGCATCTCCAGGATTTCTCGTTCTCGTTGTACGGAAAGAAAGTGTTCAGAAAGATAGATTTAGTACGAGCATATCACCAACTTCCCGTTCATCCTCAAGATGTACCTAAGACAACCGTCACTACTCTCTTTGGCTTATTAGAGTTCTTGCGAATGCCATTTGGTCTTCGTAATGCAGCTCAGACGTTTCAGCGTTTTATGGATCAGGTCATTCACGAGCTGGACTTTGTTTTCGTCTACATCGACGATGTCTTAGTTGCAAGTCGAAATCATGACGAACATTTGCGTCATCTGCGACAGCTTTTCCAGCGATTTGCGCATTATGGGTTGTTAGGAACGCCACCAAGAGTCAGTTAGGAGTTGATATGGTTGAATTTCTTGGTCACCATGTTTCCTTCTCTGGAATTTAACCCCTACCGGACAGAGTGACAGCCAACACTGAGTATACAATACCTGATTCCATCAAAAATCACTCCGGTTTGTTGGCAGGGTTAAATTCTACCGAAGATTCATTCCGCTCTGTTCAGAGTTAGCCCAGTCACTAACCGAACAACTCAAAGTAGATGCTAAAGCATTCAGCTTTACCGAATCAGCTAAATACGCAATCAGCGAGCTAAAACACCAGCTAGCAACTGCCAATCTGCCTGTGCATCTGGATCCTAAGGTCCCGTTACAGTTAACAGTGGATGCCTCATATGCAGCTGTAGGTGGTGTGCTTCAACAAAGACAGAGAAGTGAATTGGATCCAACTGCCTTTTTCTCTAAGAAAATGCAGCCTGTCAAACGACGTTATAGCACGTTCAGCAGAAAACACCTAGCTATTTACCTCAATCTGCGTCATTTCCGAAATTATTTGGAAATACGTATGTTCACGATATTCACCGATCATAAGCCGGTAACGTATGTACTGCGTTCTGCTTCTGATCGGCTTTCCCCACGAGAAACTAGACAAATAGTATATATTCCCAATTTGCCTCTGACATACGGCATTTGTCCGGCGCGAATAACGCCGTAGCAGGTGCCTTATCAAGGGCGGAAATCAACTCTCTACTCAAACATTCCTCCATTGACTTCCAAGAACTAGCCACAGCACAGCATCAGGATAAGCAGTTTCTTCAAAAACTGCAGGAAACCAATCTTCAAGTGAAAGCCATTCCACTGCCTGGAAGTTCGGATGTTCTGCTGTGCGATCTTACGACAGGAAAACCACGACCTGTCGTACCATTACACTATCGACGAATCATCTTCGATTAAAGCCACTGTCTATAACATCCAGGCATCCTTGCAACCCGCAAGCTTATTTCTGATCGCTTTGTTTGGCCAGCTATAAACAAAGACGTGCTGATCATGGAGAGCAATTGCCTCCCATGTCAACGTACAAACGTGCAGCGGCATACTCAGGCACCACTTGGCAACTTCACTGCTCCCTATGCTCGTTTCAATCATGTGCACATAGACACTGTTTGTCCACTGCCGCCGTCGAGTTAATACAAGTATCTACTGACTTGCATCCATCGCTTTACTCGTTGCCCCGTGGCAGTACCCATCGCAGACATTTCTGCATAGAAGGTAGCACAAAACTTTGTGGCTCATTGGATCGCGCATTATAGTGTACCATCCACCATAACAACTGATCGCGGTGCGGAATTTTAGTCGACGCTTTTACGAGAGTTAACCAATACTCTCGGAACCAAGCGTATAAGAACAACTGCGTACCACACATCATCAAACGGGTTAGTCGAACGTTTCCACCCTCATCTCACTACAGCTTTGATGGCATGTTCCGACACTACCTGTTGGACAGAAACATTACCGCTGGTTTTATTAGGTCTTCGAACAACACCTAAAGCTGATTCAGGTTGCTCCACCGCGGAGCTGGCATATGGTACCACGTTAAAGCTCCCGGCTGATCTCGTTCAACCGACCGACATCGACGCTACAGATCCCCAAACTTTGTCCATCGGCTGCGTTCATCTACGCGTGGATTGCACTTTAACCCCACACGCGCACACACCAACAAGTGTTACATACCGAAAGATCTCGAAACTTGTTCACACTTGTGGGTACGAAATGATGCAGACAGCGAGCCATTACAACCACTCTACGAAAGACCATTAGAAGTGATCGCTAGAACCGGAAAAATCATATGATCAACAAGAATGGTATAGTCTATGGGGTTTCCGTAGATCGTCTTACACCAGCGTACATCGAAAAAACCTTGTAAACAACAATCTACTGAATTTCACGCAACACTGTGTACGCAGCTGACTCCACAGCTTGTTGAAGATAAACCCGCAACTTACAAACGTCCTGAAACTAAGCCATAAGGAATACATAAATTACTCGGCAGACAGTTAGTTCGGGGAGGTGAGTCCATTTTACCAGGCCGCTTAGAGTGTATCACACATTTGGACAATATTCATCTTCGTTCTGCTGTCACTTGCTTAGTACGCTTTTTGCTGCCAGTCTCCTTCCTGTTCTGTGTTCTCCAGATTTCGTCAAGATGTATAACTGAACATTATTGCACGAGAGAAGGCAGATCTTTAAGTCTGATACAAATCCACATCCGGTGCATTTACCATCTGCGCTGCCTCCAAAATCTTTCATTGTACATTACACACAAGTAAATATTAGCCTGCATGCTCCGTACCTCAGCATCGGGGTAACTCATGACTCGACGCAGTACCAGGTGGGAGGTCAGTTTCACGGCTATTTCCAATGAGGTTTTTTTTCCTGGGAGCTTGAACATCGTGCGGACTGGCGCACTGGTGGGGAGGTATGTAGTGTACCTTTTACATTTTATTACCCAACCTTCCGGTCAGCTGCTAACATCACCAGCTGCACCAACTATGCTTCCTAACACCTCATACACTTCATTATCGACCAACATTCCTTTGTGGATCGCCGGCTGACTCTAGCCCACCTCGTGTACAACAGCTGGGAGCCCCAAAGTTAAAATCATGGGAATAAACGTTTTCAATGCCTTTTGGCACGCCAGACTGACGGGTTATTAATCCAGGAACTCCGCAACCTAAAATGCGTTACCACAATACGTGTTGACCAAAATACTATAAGTGGATACGATAAGTGATGACCCCGACGATAAGCGGTGACCTTGATGATAAGTGGTTGACCCGACGTGAGCTCGGATATTTCGACTCAGCAATCATCATCCGGTGAGTAGTATCCAATTTCGTCATATTTCCACTGTTTGATGTATGTTAGTGTGACTGACCAGCAACCAGGGAAAATTAATACCGTATCTACTAGTTATTTACCAACATTTTGGATACAGTATCCCAAGCTAAGTTTTATGCAGGCCGAGTTATTTTTTGGAATCAATCGCATACATAAGGATGCCTTAAAGGTCCAACACATTATTTTTCGACTCCCACCAGATAGGTTGCCCCTGGCACAGGATACCCTAAAATCGAGCATTACCTACCAACTGTTAAGGAACTTGTTAATTCGTGCGTTTAGCCTTAGTGTGCGTAAAAGTGTGCAGTGTCTAATTAATGAAGAACGGTCAGGCAATCGCACTCCTACGCACGGATTACCAGCCATGTAAGCTTTGGTAGGTAAAATCCCCCAGAGAATTCTGTTTTTAAACAGCCATTTATGCAACGGCTCCCTATACATGCACAACAGATACTAGCTAACTTCCACCAGGATACCGAACTAAAAGATTTAGCCCTTATGGATGATAAGATAATGGAGATACAAACGCCAACGATCTCAAACTTATCACCTCAAAAATCTGACGACGAACTCCTTAAAGCCGTACGCTCCTTGCAGCAACCCCTGGCTATCATTACTATCATCAGACGCAGGAGCAACTGTCGATCTAATGAACGGCGTACTCGGACTGTTAGTCGTCTCCGTGGCATATGCTTGTACCACCGTAGGTTTTGCAACAGGGCGAAAAAGTGCGTGAAACGGTGTCGGTTTTCCGATTCGGGAAACGCCCACGCCGGCACGTAACTGCGACGATGCAAGCTGGCATATGCGAGCCAGGTCGCCTATTCTACTTGCGGGACGTAACATCCGGCATGCCATTCCTCGTGGACAAGGGTGCCCAAGTCAACGTAGTTCCCCTACGCCAAGAAGACCTGAAACACTGCTCGGTATACAGCCTCCAAGAAGTAAATGGCACACAAATCCGACCCTATGGAGAACGCTCTATCACACTAAAATCCGGTCTCCGTAGATCCTTTCATTAGATTTTCATCATAGCTAAAGTGCTTACTGCAATACTAGGCCTCGACTTCTTTCAGCACTATGGCATTATCGTAGATTCTAAGCGTTGTCAGATCATAGATCGCCTAACTCAACTATCACAGGCTGGTTTTAAAAGTTCGGTAATATGTATGAGTCCGCAGTTTGTCCCGCCTCAAGCTTCCTCGAGGTATTTGGATCTATTGCGCGAATTTGCCAGCAAACGAAGCCCGAATACCATCCTGGTGATATTAAACGTGCAATCGTTCATAGGATAACGACAGCAGGCAGCCCAGTATTTCATCGTCCTCGACGACTAGCGTCAGATAAACTTTCCTTAGCGAAGGCCGAGTTCGCTCATATGTTACAAATGGGCATAGTACGTTCATCCAGCAGTATGTGGGAAACGCCCCTACATTTGGTCCCGACGAATAAACCCGGAGACTGACGACCGTGTGGGGATTATAGGGGAATGAACGCCATCACCATCCCAGACAGATGCCCTCCTCCGCATCTCCAGGATTTCTCGTTCTCGTTGTACGGAAAGAAAGTGTTCAGAAAGATAGATTTAGTACGGACATATCACCAACTTCCCGTTCATCCTCAAGATGTACCTAAGACAACCGTCACTACTCTCTTTGGCTTATTAGAGTTCTTGCGAATGCCATTTGGTCTTCGTAATGCAGCTCAGACCTTTCAGCGTTTTATGGATCAGGTCATTTACGAGCTGGACTTCGTTTTCGTCTACATCGACGATGTCTTAGTTGCAAGTCGAAATCATGACGAACATTTGAGTCATCTGCGACAGCTTTTCCAGCGATTTGCGCATTATGGGTTGTTAGGAACGCCACCAAGAGTCAGTTAGGAGTTGATATGGTTGAATTTCTTGGTCACCATGTTTCCTTCTCTGGAATTTAACCCCTACCGGACAGAGTGACAGCCAACACTGAGTATACAATACCTGATTCCATCAAAAATCACGCCGGTTTGTTGGCAGGGTTAAATTCTACCGAAGATTCATTCCGCCCTGTTCAGAGTTAGCCCAGTCACTAACCGAACAACTCAAAGTAGATGCTAAAGCATTCAGCTTTACCGAATCAGCTAAATACGCAATCAGCGAGCTAAAACACCAGCTAGCAACTGCCAATCTGCCTGTGCATCTGGATCCTAAGGTCCCGTTACAGTTAACAGTGGATGCCTCATATGCAGCTGTAGGTGGTGTGCTTCAACAAAGACAGAGAAGTGAATTGGATCCAACTGCCTTTTTCTCTAAGAAAATGCAGCCTGTCAAACGACGTTATAGCACGTTCAGCAGAAAACACCTAGCTATTTACTTCAACCTGCGTCATTTCCGAAATTATTTGGAAATACGTGTGTTCACGATATTCACCGATCATAAGCCGGTAACGTATGTACTGCGTTCTGCTTCTGATCGGCTTTCCCCACGAGAAACTAGACAAATAGTATATATTCCCAATTTGCCTCTGACATACGGCATTTGTCGGCGCGAATAACACCGTAGCAGGTGCCTTATCAAGGGCGGAAATCAACTCTCTACTCAAACATTCCTCCATTGACTTCCAAGAACTAGCCACAGCGCAGCATCAGGATAAGCAGTTTCTTCAAAAACTGCAGGAAACCAATCTTCAAGTGAAAGCCATTCCACTGCCTGGAAGTTCGGATGTTCTGCTGTGCGATCTTACGACAGGAAAACCACGACCTGTCGTACCATTACACTATCGACGAATCATCTTCGATTAAAGCCACTGTCTATAACATCCAGGCATCCTTGCAACCCGCAAGCTTATTTCTGATCGCTTTGTTTGGCCAGCTATAAACAAAGACGTGCTGATCATGGAGAGCAATTGCCTCCCATGTCAACGTACAAACGTGCAGCGGCATACTCAGGCACCACTTGGCAACTTCACTGCTCCCTATGCTCGTTTCAATCATGTGCACATAGACACTGTTTGTCCACTGCCGCCGTCGAGTTAATACAAGTATCTACTGACTTGCATCCATCGCTTTACTCGTTGCCCCGTGGCAGTACCCATCGCAGACATTTCTGCATAGACGGTAGCACAAAACTTTGTGGCTCATTGGATCGCGCATTATAGTGTACCATCCACCATAACAACTGATCGCGGTGCGCAATTTGAGTCGACGCTTTTACGAGAGTTAACCAATACTCTCGGAACCAAGCGTATAAGAACAACTGCGTACCACACATCATCAAACGGGTTAGTCGAACGTTTCCACCCTCATCTCACTACAGCTTTGATGGCATGTTCCGACACTACCTGTTGGACAGAAACATTACCGCTGGTTTTATTAGGTCTTCGAACAACACCTAAAGCTGATTCAGGTTGCTCCACCGCGGAGCTGGCATATGGTACCACGTTAAAGCTCCCGGCTGATCTCGTTCAACCGACCGACATCGACGCTACAGATCCCCAAACTTTGTCCATCGGCTGCGTTCATCTACGCGTGGATTGCACTTTAACCCCACACGCGCACACACCAACAAGTGTTACATACCGAAAGATCTCGAAACTTGTTCACACTTGTGGGTACGAAATGATGCAGACAGCGAGCCATTACAACCACTCTACGAAAGACCATTAGAAGTGATCGCTAGAACCGGAAAAATCATACGATCAACAAGAATGGTATAGTCTATGGGGTTTCCGTAGATCGTCTTACACCAGCGTACATCGAAAAAACCTTGTAAACAACAATCTACTGAATTTCACGCAACACTGTGTACGCAGCGGACTCCACAGCTTGTTGAAGATAACCCGCAACTTACAACGTCTGAAACTAAGCCATAAGGAAACATAAATACTCGGCAGACACGTTCGGGGAGGTGAGTCCATTTCCCAGGCCGCTTAGTGTATCACACATTTTGACAATATCATCTTGTTCTGCTGATCACTTGCTAGTACCGCTTGCTGCCAGTCTCCTCCTGTTTGCTGTTCTCCAGATTTCGTCAAGATGTAACTGAACATATTGCACGAGGAAGAAGCAGATCAATAAGTCTAGACAAATCCAACATCCGTGCATTTACCATCCTGCACTGCTCCCAAAATCTTTCATTGTACATTACACACAGAATATTAGCCTGCATGCCTCCCGTACCTCAGCATCGGGTAACTCATGCGACGCTGTACCAGGTGGAGGTCAGTTTCACCGGCTATTCCCAATGAGGTTTTATTCCTGGACGCTTGAACATCGTGCGACTGGCGCACTGGTGGGGAGGTATGTAGTGAACCTTTTACATTTTATTACCCAACCTTCCGGTCAGCTGCTAAGATCACCAGCCGCACCAACTATGCTCCCTAACACCTCATACACTTCATTATCGACCAACATTCCTTTGTGGATCGCCGGCTGACTCTAGCCCACCTCGTGTACAACAGCTGGGAGCCCCAAAGTTAAAATCATGGGAATAAACGTTTTCAATGCCTTTTGGCACGCCAGACTGACGGGTTATTAATCCAGGAACTCCGCAACCTAAAATGCGTTACCACAATACGTGTTGACCAAAATACTATAAGTGGATACGATAAGTGATGACCCCGACGATAAGCGGTGACCTTGATGATAAGTGGTTGACCCGACGTGAGCTCGGATATTTCGACTCAGCAATCATCATCCGGTGAGTAGTATCCAATTTCGTCATATTTCCACTGTTTGATGTATGTTAGTGTGACTGACCAGCAACCAGGGAAAATTAATACCGTATCTACTAGTTATTTACCAACATTTTGGATACAGTATCCCAAGCTTAGTTTTATGCAGGTTTATGAAGGTACTGGCTGATGGAGCTGCTTGGTAGGTTCGCCAGCATCTTGATCGTTTCTTGAGTAGGTACTTGCCTGTAGTATCTATCCATGGCGGCTGTTCCCTTAACCCTCTTTTCCTAATGAGTGGAAAATAGGGAGTGGAAACCTCCGAAGGTATGCCTTAAATTTTTCCCAGGCTAACTGGACAGAGTCGGCCATCGGGATCTCACATTTCAGAACTGAAGCCTTAGTTTGCATTGCACTAAAGCCCACCCGCCAAATATTCGGAAGTAATTCAACAGCGGTCTCTTGGTGCCTTGAAAGAACACATTGAAAGGATATGCACAATACATCAGCCGTTTGAACTCAAGCTTCGTCACCATACAACCATGACGACCTATGAAGCAAAGAATAATAAAAGCAAGAGAAGGAGAACTTACCTAAAACCTCAATGCCATAAGCAAACCTTCAGTGCTAAGGTGCCTACACTTTGCGTAGACAAGATACAGTCTCTCAAAAAGTTGGCTATCGCTAAAACATAAGGTGACATCGGCGAGACAGCTCCCTTGCGGCTTTCACTGCCCCCACTTCACAGTCAGCCATTACCCCGCAGATAACTCAGCATCAAACCCAATTTATACAGGTAACCTAATTAGACGGCAGCAGACGCAGCACTGGCGTCAGTTGTAAGCGATGTCCTGTAAAGTCTCAAGATAAGTACAAAGCGATTCACGCGGATTCCAGCCTTGAAGACGAGATTGACCAACGGCATGCTGTTTGGTCGTCAGTAACTTCATTTCCCGCTGCCAAGTCAAATTCTGTCCACTTTGAGCTTTGCGCAGCCCTACACCTGGTAGACAGAACAAGCCCTCTTAGGTAAGCCGTGACCAGGCTTGCGTATCACGCGCTCAAGCTAAAGCAACTTATTTAATGCTACCTGTTGTTCTAGCACGCTTACCACTGCTTAGTGCTCGCCTACGCACATCATCGTTGCGGACACGCTGGTGCCATTCGACTCCAGCAATGTTTCGCAGACAACAATAATCAAAGACTTGTAAAGGCCTCAGACCTTCGGGCCGAAAAAGCCGTCTTAATACCATGAAGTAGAACGACCATCACTGTGGCCTTATACACACGGCCTTTCAGACAAAGGGTGACTCTTCTGTCGAGCAAGGGGCCGCAGGTGCAAGAAGGCAGCTCTGGCCTTCGCGAGACGTGATCTGACGTCAGTTTCCATGCGCCAAGCATTGATGATGTAGCTGCCAAGATAAGTGTAATGATCAACCAACTCTAGTACGTCGTAAATAAGCGTCAAGAGGTCATCAAGTGGCTGCTTGGCCCGCAGCAATACTTTGCAATTTGAAGAAGCGTACTGCATACCAACTAATGGGACCACTATAGACGGGAAATTAAGGGTTGACTGTGCTGTCGCATCATGGTCGAAAAGCAAAACGACATCATCCGCATAATCAAGATTAACTAATTTTTTAATAGGAATCACTTCAACGCTTGCACCTTGAGGTTCCGCAAGGGGCACTATATGATAGAATTCACGAAGCAATTGAACGGAACTGGGAAATCGGACAAACCTGACGAACGTGACTTGGGGTCGGACAGCTCTCCGATAGGTCACTGCAGACCCTGACGCGGCCTATAGCGTTTGAGTATAGAGCACATAGGATGTTTACGTATTTGGTGAGAACACCTTTCCGCACAAGTATTTCGAACGGAATCGTTCTATTGCCTAAATTGGACGCACTCTTAAATTCAAGGAACACAGCTATAGAGGTCTGCGGTATACGTGCCGCTGCTCTATCACCTGCCTCAAAGTGAATGTATGGTCTATACAGCCCCGCCCTGGGCCGAAATCGGCCTGCTCTTTCCTAATCTGTGGTTGCCGTTCCACAGCGAGGCAACGAAGGTGAATCGAGGTCAATAATTTTGTCACAACTAGCGTTAGTCTATTATCCCTGTGGTTAGAACAGTCTGCGCGAATGCTTTGTTGAATATTGCTACTATATAATCGATTCGCTCCAATCAGCCGGGACAATTGCTTCATTTCAGTTACGGTTGAAGCAATAGATCAGTGCTTTGCAGAGGGCCTCACCTCCAGCCTTAAATAGTTCAGATGAGAGGGAATCTGGGCCAGCGGCCCGAAAACGATACAGGGCTGTGATCGCAATTAGGACCTTGGCCTCCGACGGAGACTCTAAACTAACCGTCCATGGCTCCTCCTGCACCACCTGCGTAGGAAGAGGTCCGAGAGCGGGGCGGACAGTTGATCTGAGCTTGAAAGTGTTCCGCCTAACGTGCCATATGGCGCTTCTCATTGTGTATCAGCGCACCCTCGCTGTCTCTTGTTGTCTCACTGACGCCTGGTTTTATGGGACCAG
>CALYDF020003077.1:0-12627 GCA_944474145.2 Dicrocoelium dendriticum
ATAAAGATTTCCTGGAATGTATATTGCTAATAAAACACAAATATGTACTTTGCGGGTCCCATCTCAATGTGGCTTGACCTTACGTTGGTGAGATGGTTTGCGTGCCTCAGCGATCCATTGAGCTATGCTTGGTGGTGCTTTTTCTCACACCTTTAGAGCCACTCATACCAGATTGCCTAATGGTTAGACGCTTGACAAACTTAGCCTCCTGGTCCTCTAGGTTGGGGGTTGGAATGAGAGTAGCTTTTTAGTTCCTAAAACAGGCTCTCTGTAGTACAGTGCAAAAACCCGCTGCCTTGCGGTAAGGTTTTTGAACCAAATGCTTTGGTTGACAACCCTAATCGTTCTGTCCAGGCCTAGGCAACCTGACAGTATTCTGCCCAAGCAATACAACGAACCCTTCATCGAACAGTTTCTTGATAATCTGGGGGTTGCAGAGGATAATACCCGGCGCCGTATCTGCGGCATCGAGCAGGGCGGATGGGAGTATAGATGTCACTGCTCAGGCCTTCCCGTATTCTTATACCCCTTCTTGTGCTCTTCATCTTTATCGTCCCGCTCCAACTTTACTTATTTCCTATTTTCAATCTCCTAATTCGTGGCCCTCCTCCACCTTGATTCAATAGTCGCTTGTCTTCTAGTTTCAAAGCACACAGTCGCAGGGCGTCGCTCTAATCCATTCCACAGGTCCGTGTTCAACCAAGCGGGCAACGTCAGTTCATCCGCTTTCCTTTGGTGCCCCCGTGTCTCGCTAAGACTGGCGTGCCTTAACGAGCGCACTTTGCAACGGATTGGCCAACAGTCAGCACTTGCCCGCAAACTAGAGAAACTATCGATCGATATTTGCTGTTTATCAGAAACCCGCCTGCAAGTTTCCAACTTCCTGGTTACCCAACGAGCTCCAGCATGCGACACCGGAGGCACGTTCTTATTGCGTATGTCTGGTGATGACGCAGCTTCAAATGCCGGTCATGCTGGCGTCGGCGTTGTTTTGAGTTCCCGGGCTGAAGCTGCCCTGATTAATTGGATCCTAGTAAACTGTAGGGTGTACACCGGTAGAGTATCTGGTTCGTTTCGTGCTACGACGTTGCGCTGGGACAAACGGTACCTGTGGTTTATTGTGTCCTACGCCCCTAAACTTTAGCACGGATTCCGTAAAATATTAATTCTATCAGTACCTTCACTAGCTCCTTTGTTAAGGAAGAAGCACGGATACTGTGGTGTGGGCTGGCGATCAAAACGCCCAAATGGGAACGTCGTCCTCTGATGCGCTTCATCTGGGCAGGCAACATAGTGTAGACTCCCGTGAGGATAACAATGCGTGATTGATATAGCTGTGTGAAGATTATTGCCTTCCTCTCGCGAGCACAAACTCGACTCCGCATTCACAGAGGCGTGACTTGGCGGCCACCAGCCTCGGGCCAGCCATGGACTCAACTCGATCATATCGCCATCAGTTAGCGCTGGAGAAGCTGTGTTTAAAAGTGTCGCTGGATTTGGAGCACGAGCAAGGACCCTGCCCACGCACTTGTCTGCGCCGACCGGGTGCGTTTCGGTCGATGCGTTTCCGCTGGTGTCTTTCCGTAGACGTGAATGGACTGACCCCAGCCAGCTGGCGAAGCCAGGTGTTCTGAATGTGTATCAAAGTGCGCTGACATCTGGGTTGAGTAAACGTCCCCTAAACACCGCCGATCACTGGTCGCATATTCGTCAAACCTTACTGTTAACAGGCATGTCTTCATGTGGCAAAGCACATGAAAAACGGGGCATTGGGTCGCTACGCAGTCACTGGGACATGGATGCTCGCCGACGTATTCCGGCTGGAAGCGAATACAATGAGGCTCGCAACCTGCTAAGGGCAAAACTACGTGCTAGCCCGATAAAGGACCAGGAAACCCGGTGGCTGTATCGTGCCACTGAGAAGGAAACAGCCGCTACTGTTGGCAACCATCGTAAGTTATTCCGTCTGATACTGGAAACAGGCAACATGCGACCTGGTGTTAGCAAGACCATAAGCAACGGGAGTGTTCAGTCAGTCCACAGCCTGTCAAAACGCTTGGAGCTTTGGGAAGAACACTATGCGAGGCAATTTAACCAACCTGAGTTATCGGTTTCTTTTTCAGGCATTAAGTGCCCTTTTCCCTAAGCCATGTTCTCGGATCCTCCATCACGCGCAGAAGTCGAATATGAGGTCAGGTATTTGAAATTGGATGAGGCCACTGGGGCAGATAGAATGCCCCGACTTCTTCAAATTTGGGGGGCCTGCTCTATTAGATGATTTATCCGAGTTGATAGTGAAACTTTGGAGCAGGAGACTGTCTCGACAGACTGGAACCGCTCCGTCATCGTCCCAGTTTACAAGAGAAACTCCTGTTTTTAAAGTTGCATTCATAGAGGGATCATTCTGTTTTCCATTGCCTCTAAATTGCTTGCCTCTGTTATTCTCCACAGACGGAAGCAATCGTGAAAGCCAGATTTCTGAAGATCAAGGCCGGGTCGTCGAGGTCAGGGCTGCATCGACCACATCTTCACCTTGCCTCAATTATTGGAGCACCGCCATGTTTATTAGCGGCCCAACGTTGTCGTGATTCTTGACACAAAAGTGCCTTCAAATCAATCGATCGACGGGCCCTCTGGGACTGTCGGCAGAGGAAAGGTGTGCCTACTAACTATATAAACATTGGCAAAGTTCTGAAAGCGCAAAGTTCGGGCAGATTTAGGGTTTATGGAAAACTATCGCTACCCGTCAGTATCACCAGCGGTGTGAAACAAGGTTGCCCGCTGGCACCTTTCCTCTTTAACTTTGCTATTGATGAATGCATGAAAATTGCCTGCGCTGGACACAATCTAAAAGGTTTGTAACTAGTTCCTGGTGAGCGACTCCTTGACTTACAGTGTGCGACGAAATTGCCCTAATCTGTGACAGCTCCCAAACATGCCAAGCAGCACTGGACCGATTAACCCTGGCTGTCAATCGTTTGGGCTATGCTTTGCTTTATCAAAATGCGAAGCACTTTTCCAGGATTAGCAGAGACCCATCCCTGCGCTAACGCTTTGTGGTGATCAGCTAGAAGTCGTTCAGCAATTCAATACCTGGGCAGCTATATTACCACCCGTTGATAAAAGTTGAGGTTCCGAACCGTACAGCAAAAGCTCGAGGTGCTTTGGTTAATTGTTGCTACCTGTGGCGAAGACGCGAATTGGCTCTCGCCCTGACGGGCAGAGTTTATAACGCGGCCATCCGTTCAACTCTCATAAATGGTTGTGAAACCTGGACCATCAGGTCGACAGACATAATGAGGCTCTTCATATTGACCATCGCTGCCTTCGCAGCTCAGCTTTTGTCTGGTGGGAGCACCGCGTGACTAATGAGCGGGTTCGGCTTTGCGTATTTGGTGCAGTAAGTGCAAGTGAACCACTCAGCATCAGGCTCCGATGGTTGGGCCACGTGTCGTGCTTGCCAGCACAGGGACTTCCGCGATGTGCCTTGTTTGCGCGTTGTGGGTGCGGTTAGAAGAGGAGGAGGGGAGGCCAAGCGATGACGGTCGAGAGGGATGAAAACCGTCACTTCGAAGTTGGCGTCGGTTGGTGCATCCCGACTGCCTGGCTGAGGTCCTATGGGCGATGGACACGTTTGCTTGGGCACACTTGCTGATATGGCTTGGAGCCGGTTCCAATGGCATTTGTGTTATGATTTCCTTTGTCCATCTACTCGTGCTCAGCATCCCCTCCAATCACAAACTCACTCGTTAGGCACAATATAACTCTTTTTACGACACGATGGTCAGCTGTTAGCTCTCCGGAACGATGTCAACACGTTACTGGGTACTCAGCCGGCGTACCACTCTTTGTTTTTTCTTGTCTTTTGTATTGCGGCACAATTGGTGAGGTTTTCCCTACCTGCACCTAGCGTGTATAATTATGATGGTATTGCTGGTTGGGGGCAATAAAATCACCCGAAGTATGTGGCTAGGTTCGCTTGTTGGGGGTAGCAAGGCTTTCGACGTTTTAGCATCGGTCATGCGTTTGTTAGGGGGCAGCGGCCCAGGCACTGGAGGGTTGTGCGTGGTTGAGGTTGCTTTTGAACTATACAAATTTGAATCGACGTACATGGGTTGAAGACTAACAAGGCTCATGCATTCCTTTTGTCCATTCTTATCCAGAACGGAGTAATTCAGTTTCCGCCATAAGAACTTCTATGGTTCCTCATAAGGCAGCGTCACATGTCTCCGAACAGCATCGATGCGGATAAAGGCGCATGCACAATGGAGTAATGCAGGGTATGTATGCTGCTCACGCGTGCTTGATCGAGGGGTTGTCGGTATAACGGATCGAGGTTGCTCAAGACGTTCAGTATAAGACGTCGTACTTAACTCGCCGGTGACTGGTGCGTCAAGTATCATCTCGCCTGGAAGTCTGAGACTTGCGCCAAAGACGAGTCAGGCTTGGCTGCATCCGTTAACCTCCTTGACGATATTGCGTATAATAAAAAGCTAGAAGGGGTTCAGCGCAACTTGCATCAAGCGAGCTAGCTGTAATGGCGATTTCCAGTAGTCCATGAAATCATTCAAGAAGACCATTGGCAGCAGGATAATAGGCAGTTGGCTGAAAACGAGTAAAACCGAGCACGCGGCTTAAGTCACGAGAAAGGGTGGTACTGAATTGATAGCCCCTGATAGTAGTGACAGTGGCTGGCAAATTGAAGATAGACATCCACGATTCAACGAAATTACGAGCAACACTTCAAGCTGAAATAGCATATAAGAGAATTGCATGGAGAAAACAAATAAAACAATCGCCACAAGTCAACAGGTAAGTTAAACAGCTTAAAGCTGGTAATGGTCCTGCAGCATCACGTTGCATGTGTTTGTATCGGGCTTCTTGGAGTGAAAGAGTACTAGGAGTTTTAACAGTTTGTCTGTGTAACTTGTCAATTTGCTAAGTAAGACAGGTTTTATCCATTTCTCGGAGGTCTGCGCGCATATTTGGCCAGGCGTCAGGATCGGTAATTATTTTCACAGTAGAGCGAATGCTGGTAATGATAATCTAGTAAGATGGTCAAGAAACTAGTGGGTACGACTGTGGAACAAGTGCACTAAGATTACCGGCAGAAATATCGTAGTACATTCTTGCATTAGAATTGTGCAGGGCATTTGCAGGTATTTTACCTTGAGATTTGATCAAAGCTATGCTGTTACTGGGTTACTGGCTTGGACAACAGACACATTTTTAAGCTCGATGGAGGAGCGAGAAATACTGAATATTAGCACGAGATAGTTCGTCGGGATAAGGTGGTTAGTACCATCAAAATAGTGAATAGCACCACAAAACAAGGTAAGATAAGTAAGGTGTCGCGTCGCTTTAGGGGCGTAACGATCAGAAGTTGTATGGGAAGCCTACATAAAAAGATTCTAATCTGTCAAGCTAAACAAACGGCGACGCTCAAGGATGTGACGAAAGTGCTGTACAGCGTGGTTCATAGAAAGGAATTTGTGACCGAACGTAATATGCCTGGTCTCGACAGCTTAGAGCTTCCGTGAGAAGAAAGACAAAAGTAGCATTTTGTTACTCATTAGCCGTTGCAGTAAGACACCAATGGCAGACGGTGAAGCGCTTGTCGGGAGGAGAATAGTGAGGTTATAAATAACTAAATAACTATGTGGGTTTTTAGTGAGTAGTTTATTGTTCGTAGGAAGTAGAAGTCACGACTAACCTTCACACAATAATCTGCCTGGACGGGGAATAGAACCCCGTCCTACGAATTTCTGGTCAGCTGCTACTCACAAAAAACCACCGTTAATCTACCATCGCCCTTTGGACATCAGAAGGACAGATACTTCGGCGCATTGAGAAGTGACGCGTGAGTGAACCAATCTGCCACACCGGGGCAGATACCGTTAGCTCATTGGCAATACGTCGCGCACCCAGCAGATGTCATGTATTAAATTACGCACTTGATCGGCAGCGCTCGGTAGCTCAGAGGTAGAGCAGCGGACCGGAAATTCGTGGGACCGGGGTTCGATTCCCCGTCGAGGCAGCTTATTGTGTGAAGGTTAATCACGGCTTCTACTTCCTACGAACATTAAACTACTCACAAATAAAAGCCACACAATCTACCATCACTCTTTGCACATCAGAAGGACGGATACCTAGGTCCATTGGGAAGAGACGCGTGAGTGAGCCAATCTGCTGCACCAGGACAGATACCGTGAGCTCATTGGCAATACTTCGCGCACCAAGCAGATACCATGTATTAAAGTTCGCACTTGATCGCCAGCCCTCGGTAGCTTAGTGGTGGAGCAGCGGACCGGGAATTCGTGGGACCGGGGTTCGATTCCCCGTCGATGCAGCTTATTGTGTGAAGTTTAATCGTGGCTCCTATTTTCTACGAAAAATAATTATGTTATTCTCCACAAAACGGGTATGATCAGCGTATTGTAATATGGAACCTGGTAGCGTGGCTAGTGGGACAAAGCGCAGGAGTAGTAGAGGTGGAGACAGTGGTGCAGGCATACATAGCCCAAAGATCGTATCAAGTCTATCTGCGCAGAATTCAATATGTAGTGGTAAGAATTAGATCAATACTGTTGAAAATGTTGTTGAGGAACTAGTCCGAAGGGGTTGTATGCACGGTGCGTGTCAGGTGAGTAAGACATGAGGAAAAAGCTGCAAAAATACTTTAAGAATGGCGGCATGTCACTGATCAAAAAAGCAGGTGTAGTCATAATAGTGTAGATAAATGCACAGCATTTGTGAAATTTGCTATCGGTCAAATCGCCAATGCGTGGTTATGGCAGTGACTTTATTGAGTAGCGCGTCACATCCGCCACGTCATAGCGTTGTTAACCAGAAATTTGTGGCTTTTAGTACGGAGAACGTTTGCCAAGCGAAAACCCACCACGCCATAGCACACTGCCGAGCTGTGATAGGTAAATATCGCATCTGACCGCTTATCCCCCCGGATATTCGCAGTCATGTTTCGCCAATATGTGCTATGGTTGTGCAGTTGTCTCCATCGGAGTCGACCGCAAGTGGTTGGAGTTGTTGAACTCGGACGATTCAGGTGACTTTATTGGTTTGATTGGCTTACCGGATTCCGTTTGTGTGTCAGGATTGCCAAGTGTGGATGATTTCATCGGTCTGGGTTGGTCCCGTGGCCAGGTGAGCGTCGCAGGTATGTCCGCTTACACGTTCCCTGCAGACAATGTTATCCTTTAGAACCAGAAAGAGAAGAAGAACGCACACGCAAACGTCCAAGGGAATTAAACGTGACAACGTTAAAGTATAACCACAACCTTTTTGGTAACCTTGTTGTGGTTAAAAGCAATAAAATGACCGCAAATGTTATCCAGCAGGTCTGTTGTTTTGAATGCAAGTATGACATCCGATATTTGTCGAATGTGAGAAACAAATGCGCTCCGATTTCGCCTTGTGTATGCCACAGTTATTTTGTGTGGAAACTGGTAGTATAAGGCGTCGTTAACTGGTGAATGAGTAGCGGGAATCAGAAGAGCATAGTAAGCAGTAGAATATGCGACTAAGATATAGGGTGTGCGATTGGTCGACAATAGTAGACCTTATCGTTCGCACATGTATGAGAGCCAGTGCCGTGGCTACGACGTGCTAGAGGCCACTGAGAAGACTAACGTAAATGTTCAGTCATTGGATGCTTGAAAAATCTGGGTGCTGCGGGGAGACAGTACGGCGGAGACTTTGCGACGGGAATAGAAGGGACCATATAATAGAGCTGTAGCAAAAATGTTGTTGCAAACCAGCTCCGAAAGGGACCTGGAACAGCGGAAAAGATAGGGACTTATCAGTACAGCATACAAGTCATATAGACAGGGGAAGAGCGATATGGAGGGTAGGCATAATTGTGGGAAATAAACTGTCCGCTTTCATTTGACGAGATCCGGAGTGATAGGCATTAAACGTTCAAAACGAGTGAGAGAAGGAAGTACATACTACAGCTGTGGCGAGTAAACGTTTGTAGTGCTAGCTCTAGAAGTGACCAGGGCAAGGGATTATTACGGGCAGCACCGCCAGAAGACGCTATGTGTTTCATTGCAAGGTTTTCTCCTGCAGTGGATATATAACTCTAATAAGTCGACAGTGAAGTGTACAGGTGTTTGACGGATTAGTTATGAAGCAGGAGCCGCACGTTATCTTTGGATGTGACACGTACTAGTAAAAACCAAGATTGAAACCAAGAGATATAATAGAGGGGAGTGTATGCTACGATTTTGGCGAGACAACTATTGCCGAGCCAGCTCTGGAACGGGCCCGAGTCAGCAAAATAAGTTGGGCAGCAGCGTAAAATACCTGTGTTACACCTTGAGGTGGACCTACACAATAAAGCATAAAAGTCAGATAGATGGGAAAGTGAATTTGAAGTACACGTTGTGTGGATGGATTGCGACGCGCAATCTCAAAGTAGACCGCGATTCCCATTGAAGTGAACCTTGGCCATTCGATCACTAGGACCGTAGCTGATGAAGCAGCAGCAAATTGGGTGTTGCCCGCCTGAAACCACTGCACTCCGTGACGCGTTTCGAGGTTATTTCCTCTCATCAGATAGAGATAGCAGGCATCAAACCCGGGACCATTGAGATGTTAGTTGTGACCGCCACCCCTAAGCCACCGGGTCACGACGGGCAAAGCTTGGCACAACGGCAAATAACAGATTGGAAAGTGAATTTGAAGTACACGTTTTGTGGATGGATTGCGACGCGCAATCTCAAAGTAGACCGCGATTCCCATTGAAGTGTACCTTGGCCATTCGATCACTAGGACCGTAGCTGATGAAGCAGCAGCAAATTGGGTGTTGCCCGCCTGAAACCACTGCACTCCGTGACGCGTTTCGAGGTTATTTCCTCTCATCAGATAGAGATAGCAAGCATCGAACCCGGGACCATTGAGATGTTAGTTGTGACCGCCACCCCTAAGCCACCGGGTCACGACGGGCAAAGCTTGGCACAACGGCAAATAACAGATTGGAAAGTGAATTTGAAGTACACGTTGTGTGGATGGATTGCGACGCGCAATCTCAAAGTAGACCGCGATTCCCATTGAAGTGAACCTTGGCCATTCGATCACTAGGACCGTAGCTGATGAAGCAGCAGCAGCGAATTGGGTGTTGCCCGCCTGAAACCACTGCACTCCATGACGAGTTTCGAGGTTATTTCCTCTCATCAGATAGAGATAGCAAGCATCAAACCCGGGACCATTGAGATGTTAGTTGTGACCGCCACCCCTAAGCCACCGGGTCACGACGGGCAAAGCTTGGCACAACGGCAAATAGGGTGGCGGTCACAACTAACATCTCAATGGTCCCGGGTTCGATGCCTGCTATCTCTATCTGATGAGAGGAAATAACCTCGAAACGCGTCATGGAGTGCATTGGTTTCAGGCGGGCAACACCCAATTCGCTGCTGCTGCTTCATCAGCTACGGTCCTAGTGATCGAATGGCCAAGGTTCACTTCAATGGGAATCGCGGTCTACTTTGAGATTGCGCGTCGCAATCCATCCACACAACGTGTTCTTCAAATTCACTTTCCAATCTGTTATTTGCCGTTGTGCCAAGCTTTGCCCGTCGTGACCCAGTGGCTTAGGGGTGGCGGTCACAACTAATCATCATCTACGGTCCTAGTGATCGAATGGCCAAGGTTCACTTCAATGGGAATCGCGGTCTACTTTGAGATTGCGCGTCGCAATCCATCCACACAACGTGTTCTTCAAATTCACTTTCTACTCTGTTATCTGCCGTTGTGCCAAGCTTTGCCCGTCGTGACCCAGTGGCTTAGGGGTGGCGGTCACAACTAACATCTCAATGGTCCCGGGTTCGATGCCTGCTATCTCCATCTGATGAGAGGATATAACCTCGAAACGCGTCATGGAGTGCAATGGTTTCAGGCGGGCAACACGCAAGTCAGATAGATAGTAGATAAGAGTAAGTGTGGGTGCCGGTTTAATTAAGAATCAGACGTTACTCACTATCTGAAAAAGAGGCATATACGGATAGGCAGTTAAAGTTTTATACTGGAGTGAGAAGAGACGGGACTGCATATTAAAGCTGTAGCAAGGAAACAGTTGCAGAGTAGCTCTGTAAGGAACAATGGAACAGTGGAACAATGGTTTATTACGGGTAAAATCGTCTCTTAACAAGTCCCGTTGGGTAGTAGAATGGTATGGGTTGCATCGGCAAAGGATACTGAGTGTTCCACTCTAGGTGGGCTACAACAGTGAAACATACAAATCTAACGGACAGTAGAGCATATTGGTACTTAAAGCAGCGTTTATGGTGAACCAGGAGCCAGATGCTACCGTAAGATGAGGCATAAAATAATAGGCCATCAAATTTAAAAACTGGGCGATAATCTAAACGATTGCACAGTAACGCTGTAGTGAGAAAACGGCTGCAGACGCAGGTTTAAAAGTGTCAATAGGTAGCCGTATAAGATGGGCATCGGCGCCAAAATAAACTTAGTGTTCCATCCCAAGGTGAACTGCTAAATTGAAAACTACTAATCAAATAGACTGCGCGGAACCGGGTGGAGGGGCCGTACTGACTTTGAAGCAGGAGCCGCTAGGTATCGTACTAAAAGGTAAGGACAAATGACCACTCAGTGTTAAGATCAGTAGCGAGAATAGTAAAGACCACTTGCTACTGCTCTGAATTGTAGCAAAACCATCTCTGAAAATCAATAGAGGTACCTGATTAAGTTGCACACCAGCGCCAAATGATACTAATTTTTCCACTCTAAGTTGGACTTCTACAGTGAAATATTCAAGGCAAATAAACGGCAGCTAAATATAATGTTGCGCGCTTGGTTAATTGTGCAGCAGTAGTCGCTCGTTATATCAAGTTGAGGCACGTAATAATAAGTATTCGCTGTTGAATACTGGAGTAAGGGAAAGACCTATATGCTAAAGCAGTGTCCAGCAGGCGGTTTAAGGACCACCTCAGTAGCGGACGTGTGGTAGCAGAATGAGATGGTCTGCATTGCAAAAGGAGACTGTGTTCCGCTAAAAGGTGGGCTACCACGGTAAAGAATACAAGTCAAACAGACAGCAAAAAAATGTGGGGATAAGAGCCGGATTAGCTGTGGTCGGAGCCGTTTACCTTCGTAATATAAAGCACGGACAGATAGCGGTTCAATGTTAAAAACAGGGGAGAGAAGAAACTGGAGTATTTACGGCGGTTGCAGCGAGAATACAATGGCAATGCCAGCGTTGGAAGGGAGGTTAACTAGCGGAGTGATAGGGGCTGCAGTGCCAAACGATACTTAGTGCGCTACCCCAAAGTGGACTACAACAGTGTGAAGTAAAGTATAGCAGACGGCATAGAAAAATGGTGGTGGGTGCCGGATGTGTTGTGAAGCAGGAGCCAAAAGTTAGCTTAAGATGAGGAGTGGACTGATAGCCTATTAAAATTAGCAACAGGAGCGAGAATGGAAGCGATGGCATACTACCGCTGTAGTGAGAAAAAGGTTGCAGGCGCTCCTCTAACCAGGACCAGAGGTAGCAGGATGAGATGGACAGTAGAATTAAAAGATACTGTGTTCCCCCTAAGGTGGACTTCCACAGTGAAAAAGTCATGGCAAATAGACGGTGGAACATGTAGTGGTGCGTGCCAGGTTAACTGTGGAGCATAGGTTGCTTGCTATTGTAAAATAAGGCACGGGCTAATTGCTATGTAATGTTAATGACAGGGGCGAGAAGGTATAGGATTGTCTACTACATACGTAGCTAGAATACGGTTTATAGCCATCTCTGTAGCGGACGTGAGTATCAAAATGATATGCATTGCATCGCCAAAAGTCTAAGTGATCCACTCCAAGGTGGATTTCTACTGTAGATGAAGCAAGTAAGATAACCGGCAGAGAACAGAAAGGAGGGAGCCGGATTAACTGTGAATCGAGAAGCCGGTTACAGTGCGAGCTCTTGAAGTGACTAGGGGCAGCGAGTAAAGCTTGACAGCGGCGCCAAAAGATAGCAAATGTTCAAATCCAATGTTGATTTCTACTGTGAAATAGTAACTTATAATTTTGAAATGTGAATGAGCCATAGTCTGGGTAGCTCATCTGGGCGTATCAGTGATATTAGAGATAAACAGATAGATGAAAGTAGCGGACGAAGACATTCGCACTTCGGAAGGAGATAATGGTAAGAAGGTAAGGTCAACGGAGCAACGAGCATAAGGTAAAATGATATTAATGACAGCCAGTCGCATGTTTGTGAGTTCTTCGGCAGAGCAATGCAAAGGACGGAGTTAAGGTGAAATGGGAGTGGGTCATTGGCTGGGTGGTTCTTCGAGGCTTATCTGTCGTACTAGTGTTAAACGGACCGAGCTAGGAAGCAACAGGCAACGTCTGTTCTCAGGCAGACAAGGGAAGTAGCTTGGCTCAGCTTACGCTTGACTGCTTTAGACGTTGTTTCGGCGTTTAGGATGAACATGAACCTTTTGGGCTTGTCTCTGACAAACAAGCGAAAAGTTAAAGAATTGCAGCTCAGCCGTGTATACACCGTCGTTCACTTCCTAGTTACTAGCTTTCATGGCCAATCACCTTTGCTGTAAACAATCGCCAAACTTTCGGCAAGCTTTCTGTCAATTAAACTACACCTAC
>CALYDF020003078.1:0-23189 GCA_944474145.2 Dicrocoelium dendriticum
ATACTTGAAACTTGTGTTTGAAGTAGAGTAGCCTGCCTTTCTACTTTTAGTTAGTGCTTTTCACCAAACGTGGGCACAGAGTTTCACTTTAACAAATTTTAACTGATGACGGCAGTAGCATTGCGAGCACGCAGTAGATTTACGGATAAAATACGAAAGACGGAAGGCGATTTACCCTAATGCTAAGCGTACTTGCATGTGCCGCATACTTGCGTGCATATCAAGCATGCCAACACAAGTGGTTGGCGGGAAGCGCAATTCTTCTAGTTCATGTAACAGATAAACGGGTGCATGTGTTCAAACTGCAACGTTAGCTTTTTCTTTTTTTTAAAAGTGCTCTTTTAACGATGTGGATGTTACCTTCAACACTGTAGCAAGTTTCACGTTGGAGGTACATGGCGTTGTTTACGAAAGTGGCACTTGACAGTACCTAGTGTCTAATATGTAACTAGCGTCATGTCCTTTGTTTATAAGAGCCTGGATAATCGTCAATCTATAGCAAGGCATCTTTGGCAATTGCTGAACGTTGCTAATCTGAAGTTTACTTTTAGGTCGTACGTAAGCAAAAATAAGGGGAAATGTGCGGAATTGCAGATTTGTTGCGGAAACAATATTCGCCTTATTACCACGAAAGTGTTGCGGTTTAACAGTATTTATTCATGTCAGCCGTCTTGGAACTCATATCTGCGCGGTACCACGAGTTAATATTAGCGGATGCGAAACCGTAGGTTACTTATGACGGATGTCTTATGACATTGTCTCTTAATGGATGTTAATCATCAGCTTATGCATTTTCTACGCTTTGTTTACAGTGAAATGCCGTAGAGATACTGCAAAGCCTTGCAGACAAAGCCAATGAGGAAACCTCACGTGGTGTTGGTGTAGGTATGGACAAATGTACAACGCGGGTGAGTGCGCTGTAGTCTAAGGATCATGAATACTAAAACCGTGCTATGTACACAGCTAGCAAAACTTCCTCAGCGAAGAGCAACTAGCAGCATCCAAAGCCTCAAAATGGTTGCACGCGCGTGTAGCTGGAAAATTTGAAAAGAAAATGTGGGAACTAGAAGTTCAAACGCAAAATGCTAGTGGCACCAGCAGTGGCGTAAGACAATTGAGCAGAGTGCTGTAAGGTTTGCGGTTGCTTGCTCAGCTGTGCGACGAAGGATCAATTTTCATGCAGCACAGGCACTTAAAAGAGCAGTCAAGTGAGCGCACATTTCTAATTTTTCTGTTAACTGAAGGTGGAATCTCTCATTCTCGTTATACTTTCTTCAACACTTCGACCCAATGGTCAACGCTAAACTTAAGAAGCTTGTCGACTCACGGAAGCAGCTCAGTATTGCCAAACTAGCGCCAACGGGACCGCTATCAAACTCATCAGCAACTTGCCTCAAAATGCACAGACTTTTATAGACACTCCAACAACAGGCGCCATACATTATTGCGCGTTCTAAATGACCTGCTTCTTGTGACTTCAAACGTCATGCATCACATTTGCAGTTATGTTGCACCTGTTTCAACCCATTCTCGCAGACTTGCCCCAGATAAGGTGAATGCAGACAAGTGGGAATTTGTTCACTTGCTCTAACTGTGAATAATCCGCCCGTCTTGGGCAATGGGCATCAACCTTGCAGACAATATCGAAGCAATCCGATGACTGACGCTCCTGTGTAACTACAATGCGCTCAACAAAGTTACTGCCGGTTGCTCGTCCAACGCAAAGCAAGGACTGATTAAATCCAACTCCAGCTGCTAAGCCCTTAACTGAAAAATAGACCAAGGTCGCGACTACCCCCAAATACCTGTGGTGTTAGACGATATTGCTAAAACAGCGGTCAACCAGCCGTTTTATTTATTTGAGTACCTCCAAATGCTGTTTAACCGTAGCAGCAATGCCCTACTTTTATTCTTTCCTTTTTCAGGTAACACGAGAACGTGATGGATTTATTTATACTTATACGACACCCTGACCACCTGAACTACAGAAGATGTACATATTTATCTCCTCGACGCTCTCATACAAAGTCTATTGCAACATGAGCAACCGTCAACCCGCAAATCGCAAGCTTAGCCAAAGCTTTAGCTTGTTGCTTAACCACTATATGTCCGTCGCTGGAACAAGTTATTCGCCAGTAAAAATCCAGACACTGAATTATTATTCTGCTTCTAGTTCCTTCAAACAGCTTCCTAGGTTCCGCGACCTGTCAACTACCACCGACGTATCATTCCCGAATGTTTGAGCACAATGCAGATAAAGATTCGCTTGATCCACGGTAAGCAATGTTTTTATCAATTCTAAAGTCTCTGGACTCTCATTCGAAAAGCTTAAGATGCTTTCACTAACAGGGATATTCTCGCACAACCAAACTTAAAGTGCCTATTTTTATGACGACCGAATCACCAACCACGCCTAGACCAACGATGAGCATACTAGGTTCACCATCGAAACCAGACCAAGCAGTAATCACGCACTAACCCAATTTGCAAAATGTAATTTACAGTACCCCACATAATTACATACTACACAAGGTCAACTTTTTGTCCACTTTTAGACTACTTGGGCTCAAACCTAACCAGACGCAAGCCAGCAGTACCAATATCACATGTCGAGTTCTTCCGGGCCACTGTTTCAAGCGGTGTCATACAGAGAAGCGCTTTAGGTCAAAAAACTTTCTTATTTATATCTGTGACATCTGCAACAGCGTACAGCATGGTTGCCTATTTTTATTCGTTGACGATCTCAAAATCGTCTGCAGCTTTCCCCAGGTACAACCACATCCACACTCAACAGAATACAAGAAGACCGAAGGGCCTTAGAGTCATGGTGTCAGTAATGGAAAACGACTTGCTCCGCTGCAAAAGCGGGTGCCATGACGTACAAATACTCAGTACCTGATGGAGGGCCCGCAAGTAACAGCATTCCTATGCAGCGCCGTACATAATCGAAACCTCTTGACCTGAGTTACTCCACGCCTCTAAACCCTTTTGAGCAACTGCACATTCAAGTCGCAGAGGTTCGACAAGCAAAATTTCACATAAGCCGCCACATAAACACTGTCAAAACAGGTCTAAAACTTTACCGAATTCACCTATGTCTATACGTGGAATACTTTGAGTTTATATGTAGCCGCCTGCGTAAGTCGGACGGCATCCTGCTTGAAAAAGCCTAACAGAGCTCCACTAAAATGCTAGCCTGACAATACCAGGCGTTTAGTCGCAGACATCGGTTTGGTTAGCTCCGACACCAAACGTTATGGCTGCGACGTAATGTTCTTAACATTTGCTTTCTGCACATGGTAATACATAAACATGTGCATGGTGACAAACACAGCCTTAAGCTGAGAAATGGAACCGAACGTAACCTCAGAAACAGTAGCATTACAATTACTCTGCGGAAACGGAGGAAGAAACTTCGCACACATTTCTTCTTAATTGCAATTAAAGATATTTAAAACAAATTACCAACAGGCTTGCGAAGGCTTCAGAACCCACACGGGCTTTAGCTAGTGGTGCCGAGGTTCCTGGTACTGGAGAACGCAAAACAGCTTGTTAACTTCTGGGACTAAGACGACCGCCTTTTTGAGACGGGGCTAGATGGAGCATGCACAACCCCGGTTCAAGCCGGTGTATCCTCGTACGTTACCACGGTGATGCATGCGGTATCTTGGTGCAAATTATTTGGATCACCCTTGGCTTGCAATCTGTCTTTCTTATCTCTGAGACCGCGCATGTATCAATTGCGTGAGAAGAGCCAAGGCTGCAAATCCAATTATATGACTAAATTCAACAAAGTTCATTTTCCAATGACTCAGTTGTAGCTCGCCTGCAGGCACGCAGATCCTAAGAAGGCAGGTAGCAGTACAAGTGCTGCCGTAAAATAGTTAATTACGCCCAAGTATTATCTTCCCCTCCACGGCTGGGTACTTTGCTTGCTACTTTACTACGGCGCAAACAAGGTGATACTTGGCTTACCACTCTTGCACAGAATGGCAAAGCTACATGTACGGTGAAAGTGACCATTCCGCTAGCAGCGGTTCATGAAACGTCCATCACTTCCTTATCCCGTCTTTACGTTGCTCTAATGAGTACTTCTCTGTAATGTTAACCTTAAACTGTAAAGCTTACTTAAACTCCGTGCCCCTGTTTTCAACGCCTGGCTTCCAACTAGGACCAACTTTGATTTGAGAACCGAGCGGCAAGAAGTTGTAAACCGGAAAGTCGTGCCTCTCACGCAACAAGCAGAATGAGCTACGACCATCGTTTCCCTATCCTTTGCGCTCCACTTGAAAAGTCACCTTTAGTTCAACCTCCATTCGTGTTCTCCGGCTTCCTTTCCCTTCCCCTTTCCTAAAGCCACAGATATTTGTCGGCCGTGACATTTCATAAGCCGTAGATCTTTTTTCGACCTATTTATGAGGTAAACCTTATTATCTAGTATTCGGTTTAGTTTTAAACGTTGCTGTGCGCATTAGTGCACCCTTCTGATTTAGCGGAGTATCTGGCTGAACCACAACTGCCACCCTTTTTTACGTTAAGATTCAACACAATTACCAATTTTTTAACAGTTTGTCCTGCAGCTCTGCGTAAGCGGGCTATATTTGGTAAACATTTATCTTTCGACTCTTTCCTCAGTTTCAACCCGTGTAGGCGAAAATCATGCTTATAATTTACGGAGTTCATCTGGTATCTGCTCTTATCAGATTTACCTGAGCCCATATGTTTTATTCAATGCACCTCTACTTTATATTCTCCCACATATTTGCCTAAAGGGGCGCTGTTTATCAATACAACCTTAACCATTTCTTCAGCTCCCTCCATTAATTATCGATAGATCCCTCATGACTACCCATCTATACAATCCGCGGTTATACGAATACGGTTGCTATTAACAACATTACAGATCCGGCTGCTAGGGGAACCCCAACTGGCCCTTATCCTGGTAGCGAAACTTAGCTATGCGAGGGCGCCGTTACTGGAAGCACCCATTTTTCATAACTATGATTAAAAGACAAACCTAGCTCGATACGAATGTTTTAAGCCAAGCCTGATACTATGTGCACCACCAGTAGGGTCACTGACTCTTAAACATTTTGCACCCTAATGTAGCTTCCCTTGATCATCTAAAACTTAGCTATATATGAGTTGGATTTTAGCCAATCTCTACTAGAAACATTTTTAGACTGGAAGCATGATGAATTGGACCTAATTTTGTGCACCATTCATTGCAAATTTTAATTTTTGCAGTTCACTGAAACTACACGAAACCTAACCGTATGCCAGAGAACCCGGTCACACTGGCTGGCTTGAAGTCCAGCTGCTTCAAAAGACGGTTTACTTTAGCTTGGTCAACTGTTCAACATTTATCTTTTATCTAGCTCTATCGCTTTCCCTGCTTCATGCGTAGAAGTGGGAGAAAATCTAGCTCTTAGTTCCTGCGTAGTTTGTGCTTTCCGACTTAAAAGTTTATTCATTTATGCCGTCTAGCGAACTAGAATAGCTCGTACCAGAACACTTACCGACGGCTAGCTTCCATGACCTACAAACTTTATTTTACATTAATGTCGTCCATACTAGATCTCAAAAATGGGAGGGTAAAAGCTAATAAATTGCAAACAGCTGCACAGTGCAGCGTCACGACACATGGGACACGATAAAGTTTTAGGTCTATAAAACCCCGAACCTTGAAAGCAAGGGTTTTGAGGCCCTAGGCACGCAGGCGCCCAAAAGATAACTATTATACGTTGGGTCGCCACACTAGCAAAATAAACGTTTAGAAGCATTTGATCACTTTTCCGATGCTCATTTATGTATTATTAAAGATAGACGTATGTAGCTTTTAGAAGTGGGAGTCCTGGTAAAGGAATACATAAATGAGCTAAGATTAGTAAATTTTGCGGAATTAGTCTAATAAACTATTGGGGTTTACAAGTTCATTCGTGTCAACTGGACACTGAACTGTCCCGGATTTTCCATGTACACCAGACTCACGTAGTCTCGGAACAACATGCACAATAGTCTAAAGTTAAATAATTTTGAGGAGTTTAAGTATACGGTGGTTTCTTTGCTTAATTGGCCTTTGGAAACCACGCAGAATCACTTTTTGTCCATTGTCTAATTACAGATGTTTAGCTAAGTTTGCGCAGGCAAAACACTCTGTAGTGGCTTTTGAGCGTTTCCGCGGATATTTTTCACTTGTGTGCCCATCTTTGCATAGGTACGTTTAGAAAGTATGTTTTAGGGCCACTGCGTAGCACCTTCTAACTATTGTTAATTTTGAGCGATATTGTACACTTTAGATACGCAGCTTTATTAAGATCTTATATAAATGAGCCACCTTTTATAATACATTTTTTATTTTTTCCGTATTTGCTTGGAAAGCAGTATGGCATTTGTAGCAACATTGTTTGATGCGGTATTGGCAGTCACCACATAAATCTGGATATCCAGCACTAATTGAGATAATTTGTCTAATCGTGTAAAACTTTAATGTGACCTACCTAATAGCTTATATGGTTTTGAATTTTAGCGATAATTTTCTTCAAAACAGATGTTACCTTTGAGACATTTTCAAGCCAGTTCAGTTAAGTCCCCAAGGTCATCTGTAATCAGAAATATGTGCAATATGTTTAGCATATTAGTTTCAGCTACATACACAAACCTGCTGTCCGTTTGTGTGACCGTCGAGTCCGCCAATGGCGGAATTTTGCATACGGGCTGTTGTTCATCAGGACAACCGGTTTCTGTGTTCTCTAACTGTACGGGTAATTTTAGGGTAATTTGTTGCAGAAGGTGTTTCTAAAGAGGTCAGTGGTTCCAAAAATCTGAAAACTAAAATTTATCATGCTTATTTGCGAAGTTGAATAAAATTGGAAAAGTTGATATATAACAGTACATAAGTGATTAAAAAGGAACCGGTATATAAAAATTGGTTTATGGAGGGCCGCGGTATGTCTGCGTAAAAAGAAGGAAGTGCCGGCATGTATGGTAAATTTTCCAAGATATACGATACTCCGTGTATAGGATGTTTTTTAAGTAGGTATTGATTTTTATTAGAGTTTACATATGGAATTATTAACCGTATAATCGAAATGAGGACCAGAATACTTAATAATGGATAGATAATGGACTGTGTGTGTAAACATGGAAAGTGCCGTCGAAAGCAATGTATACATCTATATGTATTTGTATGGAATTATGATTTTCAGCTTCGTCAACATAGCCATCCGGAAGTCACTTCAATCTCCCATTTTACATGTAGTATGCATAAAACATGCAGAGGTAGGTAGACTTACACAGAAGCATTAAATAACGTACTCAGTTGTGACTTATGATCTTACCTATAGCCCATAGGAACTTCGCCAAACTATAGAGGCTGACATTTACAGGCATATAATTAATATATATATATATGCATAAATGGAAATGTATACAAATATGTATAGTACTTATATGCCTATGTATGTAAGCATCTGTAGGTTATTGTAGTTAGTACGGGATATTGGTAAGAACATAAGTAACAAATGTGTACGTTAATTAATGTTCCTGTGTAAGTCCATCTGCTGCTGCATGGCTGATGCGTAATGCATGTGAGACGGGAGTGGAGCGACTTCCGGATTGTTATGTTGACGAATAGGAAAATCATACTTCCATGCTTCCGTGCTTCCGTAACTGAAGCGCACTGGGTTTTAGGTTACTTATTTATAAATGTATAAGTTGACCGGTTGCTTGGTCGAGTAAGTAAACGTAATGGATCGGAGGTTAATCTTTAGCGTAATGCCTATATATGTATGCATATATAGGTTAATGAAGGTAGTAAGTAATAATGGAATGTTCGTAAGTAAGAAATGCATACGTGAAGTAATGTTTGTGTTTAAATACATGTACTCCTGCATGTTTCATGCATAATACATGTAAAATGGGAGATTGGAAAGATTTCCGCAATGTTATGTTGCCAAAAAGAAAAATTATGTCTAATTACAAATGGTTTTGTGGTATACAATTGTGGACGCATAGGAATGCTATATTTAATAGTGGGGACTGCAGTTGTGTGTTATTGTAACCATCATGCTTTTTCTACTAAGTGTGCTAAATGGAATGATTGCATTCAGCAGATGATTAAGCATGAATTAATGATATGAAAGCATGAAAGTCGATGATTACTCATTTCGGAGCTTAAGAAGTGTTTGGGGAACAGGGATTCCATAAATATTTCATATCGTTTTAAGAATATTGGCTGGATAAGGGTAACAGAGTTATTCTGTTGTATGCGGTGAAGTAGGGAAGCTGGATTTCGCTAAATGTTACGGTAATAGATAAATAAGTCATAGTGTTATGTGATCACACATCTTAACTGAAGATGCCGCCTGTTTTACGTTACTTATTAGCGTCGCATTTTAATTATAAATTAGCCCGCTGCTGGGTAGTCTAACAAGACGTACTGTGTAGGAGAATGTTTGGTAGTAACGGATTGGCAGTAGAATAGGAACAGATTCACCTAACAACGTTGTACTTATATACGCCGTGCGTGTAAGGTGGAATACGATTGTATTAGGTGGGCACACGGACGGTCAAACCATATGCAAATATTTTCGTCTTGCTGAGGAGTGTTGCGAACCCTCATGACCCAGCAGACGAGAATACTAAAAGATGTTTCATCAAGTATTATTGCAAAACGAATTGAGGGCGCTACGAGGTAAACATGCCAAAGGCTCAGAGAAAGGGGTAACAAGGTTTCCTGAAGAATGTAGGGCTACAGCGGCTGGTTCATCGTTAAAAATGGCCACATAAGGTGAACTCACCACGTTCTTAATGGATGAGCATGTTGCTCGCATTGCTTACAGTGTTTCGTCACACGTCACGATGTAGGAATTGGCCAATATATTGTCTGCAGATTAGGGAACCACCCACTGAACCTTGTGAGCTTGTAGTCCGCCGCAAGGAATGTGCAGACTTTGCACATTGCCTATGCGATGTGGGACGAAAAGGCATGGTGACAGAGGGTGGTTACACTTATTTGTTAGATACAAAAAGCTGCCTCGCATCATCTTTAGTTTTGTCTTATCCAGGCATTTGCTTTATTCCGCATAACAAGGGTGACCGGAAAAAGTCTGCTCACTTTTCCGCCACCGTACATCTCATAGAGACTCGTCTTGGAAGAATTTCGGTCAATCGGATAACGTTTTCAGATACTACATTAACGTATGCTGTTAATGCACCATTCCTAATTCACTTACTATGAACACTAAGTGAAAAACAATAAGCAAATATATAATAATACTACAGCTTATACGTAAGGACATACCAAGCATTTTGCTGAGTGATGCAAATGTTTATCTAGGTAGACAACTGTCACGAAACCGTCACTTTGCGACAGTACGCTGACTAATTGCACCGGTAGAAGATTCAAAATTTATCAAAGTAATCAATACAATAAGTATTGTTGGTATTTTTGATATAATGACATATCTAATTGCCTATTTAAACATTTAACGAAGTTTATTTCTTTACGTTTTATTTTAGCTTGGCGTTTACCGTAACCGCTGTGGATTAAAACCGCTGGACTTCTGTTGGCGCAGACAGTGTGCTTTGCTTCTTGTAGCACGTATTGCCGTTAAAATCCTTATTAATAGGTCCTTCACAATTCATGCTGTTTTTTTCCAGTATTTCTTTTTACTCCGCGTGCATCTGCTTTCTACTTCCACTCTTGCCAACACAATTACTACCCTCGGTCCAAGTTAAACTAAAGCTATTTCTAACTGGTAAGTGCAGAGGAATTTGAAATATATATGATTATGCGGTTGACGAATTGGTAAAAGTATAAAACTACTCCCACCAGGCGAACAATTATGTTCAAATGCCGTGTGGATATAGACATTTGCGGATGCGTTTTGAACGTGCATACCCTTGTCTTTCTTTCGTTTACTCAACAGGTAAGACTTTCTTTCGAAATTAAGGGATTAGGTGGCAGACTCTAAAACCTTTACGCACGTCCTGCTATACACTAGCAAAAGTTGGTTAAGAAACTCTGAGAAGCTCTGAATTACAGGAATTAACCGTGTTCTGTTCTATTAGAAATTTGTGATTGCATTCGTCAAGCTCATCTTAATACACACTCGGTCGAAAAGAACCAGTGTATAGAATTAGCACAAGTAACTTGGCGACCAATTAGGTTGCCTAATACTTAAGGTATCTTTCTGTAAGTTTACCTAACGTCCTCCTTTAGCGAATAACTTAGCTTTAACTGATGTTCAACCCGTTTACTATCTGTTAAAAAAGCGTAATTAAAGCTGAGTTTTCTTTGCATGCAGTAATAGCATTTGTGTCAGTCGGTTAATTTTGACAAGGCTTATGAAGTTTGGGATGTGTTTAGAACCTTTGTACTTGGCTAGTCGTAAAATATCCTGCAAAGTTTCAGGCAGCCTTGCAGTTGGCGTATGGTAAGTACCAAATAATCTCAGCGCAGAAACTATGGGTCAAAGTACAAAACCGGTGTCTTTATCAGTAGAAGCACGTTTTGAAAATATCTACTTGTAGAAGAGTACACAGATGAAAAAATTCCGAAATAATTGGATGGGTTTATCATGGCTTCCACCTCACTGTTGTTGCGACGGCTATGATTACAAATTATGTTAATTCCTTGCAGCTGTGGGTGCTCTTAGAAATCAGACAAGACCGTAGACAACATAAATTTATTTGACGTTACTAGCAAGCATACTACAAAACGACTTATATAAAATCTTAAATGCTAATTTTTATAATAGTTCCATAGTTAATGAATTGCCAACGCGAACTATAAACCATCGCGTTAGTCCAATAGGGTTCGCATAGAAAGCGCGGGAATAAATCCGCTCTAAAATTTTGGAGCGCAAAAATTGTATGTTTAAGATGATAGTGGTTGAATCAAATGTTACATTGAATAGGGAGCTCAATGCTGTCCTGTGTTAGGCGATATTTTAATGCAATACAAAATAGTAGACTTTTGTTATGATCAGCCGGAGAAGAGTGCTGTTATAAGTAACCTAAAAAATGCACCACTAAAACGAGCTTAAAGTGTAAAACCTATAATAGGGCGGCTCTTTTGTACCTTGATCAAGGCGTAGAGAACGCTCATCCCGCATGCGTTTGGCGACCAGCGCGCTCTTGCAGTGGGCACCGTTCGGGGGAAACTCTTGCGGGATACAGCTTAGTACTGTGCGCTAAAATACAAAACTTACGTATCAACAGCACTTGCAGTCAGGACATGGCGCTATGATACCAGATCTAGTGGTAACGAATGATGCACAACACACGGAGCAGTCGCGCGTTGCTACCAGAACAAGCGATAAGTAAGGTTGGCCCTGAGCGAGTCAAGCTTTCGTACTCAGCAAGCAGTTCAACAAACCACACCGGTAGTTTATGCGCACCCCTGACATGCTCCAATAAAGCAAAACGCGCGTCTCATGCTCTTCCGGATTGGTGGCTTAACCAAGCGGCTTGGAATCTAAGTGCGATGAACCAAATCGAAATAATCTGTGTCAGAAATTTACACAGGCAAACCGAAGAATCTCCAGACTGCTACATGGCCCAACCCCACAAGGGAGTGTGTAAGCATTCCTTCGATCTACGTGAGGACTGTCCGTCGCGAGCCAGCCTTCCGCAAGGCCAGGTTGTGAACCCCGATGCAGATGCTGGGGCAGTATCCTGCAATTTAACCCTAGCGGACTAACAACCAAGTCCACTCTGTGGTGCCGAAACGGTAAAAATCTGTTTGTAGGGGACAGATAGTAAACCTAACTTAAGTGGCAAAGTTGGAAGTTCGTTTCACTTCCAGTTGACGTGGTGGATCCAGCAAATGGTGGAACCGAGGTGCAGCTAACCGACGGTGTATATGGAAAGCAAAATGAAACAGCAGCGAAAACGACTAGCACTTCACAAACGAATGCAAAGCGAAAAACTTGCAAATTTGTTTTTAGGTTTTCAAAAGATTTTGCTCGTTTTGCAGTTCCAAAGCGTTTTGGTCTCATTTGTGGATTATGGAAAACGTTTGATAAAAGCAAAAGTATTTCGAGGCACGTTCCAGGTAGAATAGCAAGCGCTATCAAAGTCCGGAAAATGAACTGGTGGTTTTAGCTTCATAACGCTTGGGTTGATAGTAGGGCGAACAGGAGTGCCGTCGGTTGAGGTTGTAGGTTCCGTTGGAACGAACTGACTGGTTTGAGATTTCGGTTCTAGAGGTGGTAGCGCATGCTGTGAAGGTGCTTGTTGCACCAAAGAGTCAAAATTGTCGAGGAATGCTGGCTTGACTCGATCAATGTCGATCGTTTCCGTCTCACCATTGTAGTCAATTTTAAAAGTCTTGTCGCTTCTGCGTACGACACGGTTCGGGACAGAACAAGGAGGTTGGAATAACCGGCGTAAGCTGTTAGTGTGAAAGAACACTTGCGTGCGAGTTGTTAAGCGTTCGTTCATGTTTGTATCCAAGCGCTGTGCTCTGGGTTGCACAGACATAAGCTGTCGCATGTGCTGAGCTAGGCGAGCTGCGTAGTCACCATAGTCGATAGCTGCTAGCGCTTTTGTTAAAACTAGTTCACCAGGTAAGCGTTGTGTTCATCCAAAGACTAGCGAAGAAGCAGTGGCGTGAAATACACTTTACTCGTGTTTCTAATGTCTACGACAACGAGCGAATGTGCTTCTTGGCAGGATGCGCTAGATTTGCACAGTGTGATGCTCTGAGTTGCCGGTGGTAACTTTCCACCGCCCATAAGATGCGGGGTGATATGTGGTAGTTCGGTTGTGCTAACAACCAATAACTTTGATGTTTGCCAAAGGATCCGTCGAAGTGTGAACATCCGTCGGTGATGACTAAGCTTGGGCAACCGCATTGAGCCACGCAGCACTTTAGGAAGGCATGAGCAACTGTCTCAGATGAGCAGTTAACCATCAAAATCGCGATTGGCCGACGGCTGAATCAATTGACACAGGTGAGGAGATATGCTTAGCTTTTGCCTGAGGGCAAAGGTCCGAGTATTTCAAATTGGACGTGTGCGAAACGCCAGTCGGAGGCGGGAAAGATGCCAAGTGGATTTTTAGTGTGTCTGTGTACCTTGCCGCGTTGATGTTGTGACGGCGCGCGCGCCCAGCGGCGGATATCACGGTTAAAGTTATGCCATACGAAGCGTTTAGTTAAGAGCTGCTGCGAAGCACTATGTCAGGATAAGGCAGTGTAAGGCGTTGAAAACAAGTTGAGACATCGAAGTAAGAAGCACGGGTTGCGGCGAAGTTCGTGAGGCGTCACAAATAATGGTCCCCTTAGATGATGCTCGTGGAAATTCCCTTAGTTTCAACGAGGTGTTGCTTCGTGGCTTGTCTATGTCGGGAACAGCTTGTTGGGCAGCAGGCATGGCGGCTAGGTCAAGATTGATGCTAGGCGATAAGCTGATCGGCTGGACGCGTGAATGCGCACCAGCGACGGGACTGAGAGCACCTGTGACATGTCGTACGTCTTCAGAAAATTGAGAAACGTATCCTGGGTGTCTAGTTTCCCGCGGAGAATACTTGTCTGTTGCGCCCTTGAGTGCATAGATCAATGGTTTGTGGTCAGTGAAGACTGTAACTTATCAACCAATTGTAGTGTCCTATTGCTGCAAAAGGAACTCTGGGGTATTATGTGAACCGATGGTGTGCATGAGTTCACACGTGAGTTTTATTGTGCGACCAAATTTAGCAACACGTCATGCCCTAGTAATCTTACTCGCGCGTGTTATCCTGTGGTTACGGTAGGCTATGTTACGCAAGAACAAGCTCTCAGGTCTTGTTCTAAGTGTCCATAGAGTTGCACACGTGGTCACTAGCTCTTATCACTACTTAGCCCATGCTTCAGTCGAGCGGTGGGTCAAGTGTCTGTTGCCGCCGTGTCAGTGCAATCCACCGTTGCTGACCCCGCAAGAATGTTCGGTCTGTGGCATGCGGAGCACGAGGCTTGCATGCGTGACCTGCCGGCCGGTTAGCTCAACGCACCTCACCTTACATATCTGTACCTTATCCAGTCTGTTTGTATAACCATTGGCGTCGATGATGTACACTGGATCAGCGGTCAGAACTTGGAGGGGTGATTGCAGCTCCCGCCCAATTTTCGCGACACTATCCGGCTAAGTCACATGCACTCGGGGTGGACCTACTTTCCGAGTTAGGCGAAAGAGTCCCACATCTCAAAATGCTGTTGCGCTTTTTTAAAAATTCTGGGTGGATTGCTCTAATATAACGCTTTGCGTTCATAGATCACCGTGCGTTCCGCTTTGAGCATGTGAGGCATAAAACCAGAACCAAAGAGGGGCGGTTTGTGTACACTATAAGGTAGGGCGGCAAAATACAACTGTTGCTCAGAAGACAAAAATACCACTAAAACGAAGGCGGACGGAAACAGGAACTGGCACACTGAGGGACAAAGGACAAGGCAACACAGGATAACGGAAAGGATGCGGACGATGCTGTTAAGTCAAACAGCCTTAAACCATATCCAGTGCGACGCAACTTGACACCTTGGTTAGGAGTGCGCCGAAGTAAACATGGATCGTCGGTTCAGCTTCGTTTCACAAGAACACATGACTGTTATTTACAAACATATTCGTTAGCCCTGTCAACAGCTGAAATATAATAACGGTCGCATTTAGACCAGCAAATGCAAGCTTTTGCCAAATCGGTAACCTTATCACAATTAATGCAGTACCGTTCCGCGATGCTCACTGCAGTACATCATGAATTTCTGCGCAGATGCTGAAGCTAACCTCATCATTAAGGCCGATCACCTGCAGTTAACAGATAATCCGGCTAGCCCACCGACAACTAACGCATTGTTCCATGATAGCGCTTAGTGGAACAACGCACACATTAATTATTTCATCTGGGCAATCTTATCCACACCCGATCACACGTAGACACCGCTGAGCATAGGGGAACAAAGTGAGGTTGTCGAACGTGTCTACTAGCTTGCATGCAGTTACTTTCAGTGAAGGCAATTGATAATGTCCCATTGTGGAACACATGTCACGCCCGGTCGTTTGCGCGCAACAGTGAGCGCTATGAAAGCGAATGTAATATCTTTGGCTCCCCAGTTCTGTGCTATGTGCCTTGTCGCTGCATTAGTGAGAAGGTGGGTTAATGTGCTTTCTCAAGCGTCCATGGATGCCGCGTGATAGTCCCCACCCCATCCTAGGGTGACTGTGCTTACGTGCTGCTTTGAAGTTCACGTGTGCATCACGTGGTTTGTTGGCTGAGCGTGAAGTCTAACCGCTGCGCCAACGGAGGCAGGTGTTCTGAGTACTGGTGCATTGAATTGCAATTGGACAAGATGATTTTTGCATGCGCGCCACTTTATATTTAACACGCTGTGCTTGTGGATTGAGTTGAATATTCTTATTTAGGAACATGATTTGCTTAAGTGGGTTCGCTTTCGTTATGGAGTTAATTGGCCCGAAAGAGGCATAGTGTGCAGGCTTGGGATGCCTACATATAAGCACTGTTTAAGTTTGTTTCGCGAATACAAATTTAAACACCAACCGGGTATTGCAAACATCTATAGCAGTAAGTTTAAAGTGCTTTTTAGGCGCGTTAAACTGTCTGGAAATCAAACCGCGCCAAACCATTTTTAATGTGGTTGATGGCTTGATGCAGTCAATGCGTTTTGGCGACGGAGTAAGCAAACTTTCCGAAACAATTCGTAACATTAATCGTCTTTGGCACCGTAAGCTTTGCCACTGGTGCAAACCGTTCGTTTTACAGATAAGATGCGTTTACCAAGTTACTTTTTGTGCGTATAAAAAGTGCTGTTGTAGACAACACATGCGTTAATGCATTAGCAATAGCCGAGTAAGCTAATAATCAATTTTGCGGATACTTAGAAAAAGCATGTAGTAATGCAGGTTCCCAGTATGTAGAAAAAGTATACTTATGCCTAGTTACAATTGTAATTATGATGCGAAGCCCTATAAATACTATGCAGTCTCAATCAAACATTTGAAACGTATATTCACAGACGACTAGTACCTCGAGAGTCACCACGTTTCATTTGCACAGCAGTATGGATTCAGCCAAATTTGGTTTTGCTACACAAATTTGTTGCTAGTCTGCATAAGCTAATGGAGGTCATTGGATGCCCCAGAAGTATCCGACGTTATATGCTTGCGCGGCTTAAAGCGTTAGCTAAAATGGACGACGGCAAGCTAGTGCCTAAACGCCAAAGCTCTTAACCCCTTATCCCATGTTCAATAAGCTACTCACTCCTCCAATGTCAGCTGAATGTGAAAGTACGCTGCATCATCTACGACACAACGTAAGTCCAGTGTGGTGTACTCCAGTGATCAGTATTAAGAATGCCCTTACTTCTAGATTTCAACGGTCCTTCCGCTAAACCCTAATCGGAGGAGTAAAGATCTGGCATAATGTCAGGTCGTCAAGAAGGCCAGGTTATACTACAAAGGGGTTTTAACAAGAACTATACATCGCCGACCAAAATATGCTCCAGTTTAACTTGGGAATATGTAATGATTTGTGTAAATGGAAGTTCATTTACTTATAAATATCGACCAGAAAGACAACTCCTAAAACTCCCTACGCTGAATGGTGACCATAGAGTAACCATGCAAATCACGTAAGATAAACAAAACGGACTTACCAGTCATCACAAAACCAGACTGCATGTTGACATTTTCATAGTGTTTCCAGTAAGTTTAGGCCATCTTAACTCACACAAATGTTATACGCCCATTTAAGACCAAACACGGTACACGCCGATAAGCGCTGCAAACTTTACATAAACATGATGCATTTGCGCTTAAATTGTCACAATGTTAACTAATGGAAATGGTAAGCTGAATGTTAGATTGCAAAAACAAACGAAGACTACAAACCATATGTTTGCACAACGGCAAATATCTGTGTTTACGAGGAGACTTGTACATGTGGTGCCAACTCTTTAGGTGCCAGACGTAAGCAAGTAAAACGGAATAATTCAGTTTTTGCACCCAAAGGAATATTACATGTCGTTTAATTCACCCATGGAAACAAATATCATTACTACCTATACAGGTGTCATCAGGATTGACCTTACATGCAAAGCACGCAATAGAGGGTCATCGTCCCGACCCTAATAATAACCTGCACCAACATGGCTTAATGTCACCTGCAGTGGCGGGACTGATAATTCTCTGGTTGGCTCTTAAATAACGAAACACCAGTGGCATTGTTTTCTTTTTGCTTGCGCCGGAGGTTTGTCGAATCACAGGTGCCGAGATTATCAAAGCTAGGGAAGCTTGACTTTAGCACAACCGAAGATGACTTCACTCAGTTGTAAGAAATCAGTTTGAACATTTATTATTTCAAGGAACACAGGAGACAAACGAGGCAGTGGTGGCTATATGACAAAGTTTAGCGCTTGCGGCATATACGAATAGAGGCAAATTGACCCCATAATTTTGGTTATTGGGTGAGATTGTTCAAGAACCTACGGATTTAGACACTCAGATGAACATAGGGTATAAATTGCATCCAGCGGAAGGCAAGGTTTTGCTTGTTACTGCTTACAGGTTAAACCCAGCAGTGTAGATGCGTGATAAGCACTGTAACGAAATGTATTACCAGCAATTTGCCTGTGGTCACATATTATTGAGGTTACCTCAGTACATGCTCAAGGTCTTGCTGCCATTGATGAACGCAAGGAAGTGCTGCATTTGTCTAGACTTTTGTTCTTCTGCTCCCTCGATACCTGCTAGTCTCTTATTTTTAGCACTGGTAAGATAGCATATATCTAATCACAACCGACGGAAAATAAGCGTGGTAAAAAAGCGCTTTGTGCGAGCAGACAACACGCACTTTATTTCGGAAGCTATCTCACTGGACGGAATCGAAATACCTTCAGTGCATTTTGGTCATATTTGATGCGGCCGTTAAAAATGTCATGATGCTCATGCGTTTGACCACAACCATGGTATGGCTTGAAGAAATCCTGAAGCCTTCCGTTAATATGTCTCCGCTGGTTTTCTACAGACGTGGTGTCAGGTGTTACAGCCACTTCTGTTCTGATAAAGGGCCAATTCGGTAAAGACAACCGTGCTTGCCAAAAGGCACTTGCTACTATTCTTTACTGAGAGTAGTGCTGTGATTTCTTGTCATGCAATAACCCACAGTCACTAATTTTTTGAAAGGTTTCCAAGCATAAACGAGGCCAGCTCGCGGTGATTTAAAGAATAGCTTAGTCAAGTGTCAACACCCCGGCATGAAGCGATGCAAAACATTGAAAGAAAACTTTTCCACAGGAAAAGCAACCCCGACAAGCCAGCTACCTAAGCCTGTGCCACTTCCGTTCTCGAAAAGGTTAACGGGCTCAATCAACCTTACAATAACGATTTAACCCTGCAACTCACCATGTTTACTTACTAACATTATCCTGAAAGAAAACTATAAGCCTCGGAGCTGTATATATTGGCAGAATCTTTTGGTAGCTAAAACTGGACCTTTACCTGTTACTAAATGTGGACTCCCCAGTGATGCATCTTGGCGATTTGTGCTGGTTTAATAATTTAGATCCGTACATTGGTGTTGGCAGATTGAACTAACTACCGACCATCAATACCTGTCACTGGCCGAGTGGTATGCGCGCTCGGTTAGCAACCACAAGGTCCTCGTTTCGAATCCGCGTAGGAGTGAGCGTCTACGTGGTGTACTCAGCCAGCGCAGAAATATTGGCGGTCGCGCGGCAGTGTAGCGCAGTTACGTGGTACAGCTAACACATTATCTTATATAAGGTACATATTGTTTAATGTCCCAACTAATCCCAATTATTCCTAGTCTTGGTATTCTAGTTTGCCAAGTGCCCCAGCCACTTAAACTTCACAGCGCCAGTGGAATTGCTATGCAAAGATTTTCTGTTATACAATGTTACCGTGTACAGCTAAACGACAATAGAGCAATATCTAAACCGTTTTGGTCCGTTAGAACCTACGCTAAATTTACGTTAAGCCTTCTATAAAGAATCTAGATAATTTAAGTCATAATGAGTATGTTGTAATAGTCCAATGCCACCTGGCGATACTATAGCGTGCCTGCGTATTCCTAGTCCCATAAGGCGCTAATAAAGAAAGCATTTTTGTCCAGCTTGCCTTTTGTTGGCTGCACTTTGTCCAGCATTTCTCTGCAACAATTGCCCAGTTAAACCAAATCAAAGAAAACACATTGTTTGTTTGGCTATATTGCAGCCAAATGCGTCTAATCTTTAGGTACAATAATGTTTGTATCTTTAGTTCTAATATTTGCTGATACAAGCACTTCTAAATTTTTGCTTTCCTTACACATGTATGCCCGTGGCACTGCTAAAAGAGTTGGGTATCAAGAAGTGCAGAGGAATAACGAAACAAGTTTTTGCCCAGGTCAGCGGCTTTTTAACGCAACCGGGGTAAAAGTATCGGTAGAAAGGCATGATTTCGTGTTTATGCATTTATTTATTTAGCTGCTTTTCTTTATTTTGCTAGCCAGATTGTTCACACAATACAGCAACGTTTAAATGGCTTTGACGTTTCAAATTCCTAATGGTCAAATTCCCGTTAGCAAACAATCTTTAAGTATATGACAAGGAGTATCGATATCCTCTGAGTTGGAACCAAAGTAAAAGACACATAGCCATGAAGACCAATCAGGCCTCATGTACAATTATTCTGCTTGCATTGTCATATGCTAATTTGCCGTTAATTTGGAACCACTACAAACTGTGTGGTGGCTTCAGCTACCAACAACTGACATAGAATTAAGCCATTTGCATAATCGCATCGTCCGAAATAGTGCCTACCAACGCATCGGTAGCAAGCCTAAGATAGTTAGGAAATCAACTGCAACTGAGCTACATGGCCACGTTTTTGTGTAGCAGAAGTCGGCATTTATTTACAAAGCTGCCCGGAATACTTGCGCAGCATATTAGTGCCTAGATATGCAATGCAGTAATTGGCACAAGGGGTTTATGAAGATTTGTGGCAAGCAGCTCATAAATAATCCTGAGTTAGAAATTGAGGTTTACTTGCAGTCCACACTTCCAATGTTTAGCTATTGTAGTTCTGCATGCGCGGGAATTAACTTGATAGCAAATATTTGTCGCGCTTCTTTTCGGTTAATGAACGTTAGGGGCTTGAATGATTAAGTTTAAATTGACAACTATATTATACGGACGATCGCTTGAGACCATCGGTGTCTGTGCGACAGTAGATAACCTGACTAAAACCTAGGAAACACGCAGTCTTTAAACTGTAAACGTATAGTGCGTGTTGCAGTTGCATTTCCGCATTCAGGTGACGAGCTGGGTACTTTCAAATTAATTGCGCTCCCATGGCTGTCAAAAGTTAGAAAGCACACGTATAAGCTTTACTGTGTCCCGCTTTTAGGTTTTGAAATACACAAACGAATGCGCAGCCTCCAACCGAGTTTAAAGAAATGGGCGTCACGAAATGCACCCTCATGACTTTGTCACGGTTAGTTTCAAATAGGCGTCCCAAGTATGTAATGCGGCTTTTCAAGTGCTTACTAGTCAAACAAGCAACAGTTCGTTTAATGACTAATACGCTGAATAGTATAATTGCGGTAGGTTAACACTTACTACATTTGGCTACTTTGTACTGGCTTCATACTCTGAAACTCTGATTGCTACAGAGTACGTATACGAACTGCGGTCCAGGTTGTCGCAAACCCGTTTTTTAGCATAAACGCAGCTGCCAACCTTCCGGCGCCCCTATAAATCGTAAATTTACTGGAAGATTTTAGTGTCCATACAAGCCCGCTGACATGATTTAGCATAAAGCTGTAGCACAAACTATCGTTCGCCCGAAACTTCGTAGGAACTAAGAACTAAAGTACTTCATAGAGGAAGAATCGTCGGCTTTAACTTACAAGCTCATAAAAGTAGGTGATCCCGGTTCCTCAACTGTCTTGCTCATCAGAAGCTTAAGAAAGCTTGACCTTAGCGCTACCAAACGTAATGTATTTATCGCATACGTCAGGTGGACTTAGCCTCCGTCGAACATCCACTAACGTACCCGACATGACATTGACTTCCATCGCTTTTACCCATGCATGATAGCTCTCTGAAGTTGAGCCCACAATTGGCTCCGATTTATCGGTTGCCACTTAATATGCTGATTTGCATTTATTCTTCATAGGTTGTGTGAGTTGAAACTAATGCCACATACATTCATTTTGTTTTAACTTGCCGGTCATACGACATGAGGTTAAGGAGGCCAGCTGTGGGAAGCAAATGAAACCAGTGATTTGACACCAAATGAATAATGCTTCACAACTGAGCGTCCAGTTACTCTGATGCTTACTGTTGCGTTTGAACTCCATTGCTTATAACATGTGGTGATTTCTCCTTTGTGAAACAAATGAAGTGGTTAAAAGGTGAAAATTAAAACTCCAGAAAATTTGTATTTATAAACAACTGTTAACATTTATAAACTTATACACTCGCTCATAAAGCGTTAATGGCGAAAACATTGGAGCCAAGTATGGACGATATTTACGTGTTCCAGTAAAACGCCGTGTGAAAGATATTATATTCCGCCCGGAGGAAAATTTCTTTCTTTCTACCAAAAAAGACCACAACCGAATATTACCTTGCCAAACTGTACTTGTATTACTAGTTGTTTACAACAGTTCCTTTTACATTTGCATTAACTGTTACGCAGTGATATTACGAAAACATAGGCAGTACTAGCTTCATAAAGAAACTGCATGAAAACCCCTTTCTGCCTATGTTCTTTAAATGGGTAGCTTGATTTACTAGCAGTATTTGCAAGAAATTTAGGTTGCTAACTACGTGTTACTTGTTAGTGGCAAAAGCAAATTGTAAATGCAAATAAAATTACACGTGAGTAACCAGTCTTATAAAACTTATAACCAAATTAGTGTTTCTAGAGACAGTTAACGGTTTATTTGCCTAGGTATTGATCTATTTTGTAACCGATCGAGTCCCATTGTTCTAAGATAAACCTTGGAGCACGCATTATGGAGCGGGTATGATTTATGTGTTTGCTTAAAAACTAATGGAAAGTGTGTTGGTTCCTTCCAATTTGGCAACCTTTTGTTGAATGATATGTCAAGAATCAAAATAGTATATTTCATCTTAACCGCGGGGCAGTCTTTAATTATAAATCACATTGACCCAGACTAATATTTATTTTATGTTTACGGGACGCGGTTAGATATGCCTGCTTTCATATTCACTAATAAACTCACTTGGTGGTAATATCTTCTTTTAATTCATTAAGCTCATTGGTACAGTTCGATCTAGGCTGTGCACCAGGCAAACAGAGACAAGCATAGTGCACTTCCTGTTAATTTTCGGCATGCATTGCTTTGGTAACCGTCATGGAGTATTGTTATCCAAAAAATCTAACAACCGCCTAGTTTCCACAGAAGCCATTTAAAAACACTAACAGTTGACTGCTCTTGATATGAGTATACTGCCTTCTTGCAAAAAGATTTTTATTGATTGTATGCCTGCAGAATACAAGCTTTGCGCACATCAGAGTATCAAGATATTATAGTCGAGCCGCACTTGCTTGTAGTGGATTTTATCGTCAAGTTGTTGGACTGTTGGTTACTGTACGCGGATACCATACACAGTTCGACTGTATTGCTGATGCCATTAGTGCATTAATTAACTTGCTTGCGATAAAATCAAAGGTTTCTAGTAAGTTTTACTCCCTATTCATCATGCCTCTCTATCGCTTTTTGCATCAGCGTATTTGCGCACTTATCTGGAATGTCCGGCGGGTGTGGCCGCCTAAGTTATGCTGATATTTGAAATGTAGACGAGGAATCAGAAGCCGTGTTTTCTAAGCTAACAGCCTGCTTTTTTAACATTTGAACATTTCCTGGATTTTACCTAATTTAATTAAACAATTAGGTGACATCCCGACAAGCTGTGGTTCCCAATGAAGTAAAAGTTGTAACGGGTATACAGAAAACTCGCAGTCATATAGTACATTTTCTATCAATATGAAGCCCCTGGCTTTACATTTTTTAATGCACATCTACCTCAGAATAGACGATGGAAGTGAAAAATACCTTCACCTGTTAGTACAGCGATTGAACTACTAAGTGACGCTTTGTGTTATTGTACGTAGCAAATCAGTTGCCACTGTTCTTATAAGTGTCAGGTAAGTCGGAGGCAT
>CALYDF020003079.1:0-40509 GCA_944474145.2 Dicrocoelium dendriticum
TTTCGAAAATGTGTCACGCTAAAAGCTTGGTACAATACGCTAACATGCATGTAGGATGAAATGTAATTAGAAACCCTGTTTGTACACCACTTCAGTCGAAATATGTGTTTTGTAGCTACCACATTTCAGTTGTCGAATATTTTATATCTGTCCTGGTTTGCATCTCGTTTAATATCAACGGCCTCTAAATCCCACTTCCAATTGCTGACAAAGGCATATTGATGCCTTTGGGGGCTTGACTACACAAGGGGTCAAGAACCGAGTTCCTCGATAGCCACGATTAGGTGTGAACGATGAAAAGGATTTTCGTGGACGCCTCCAGATTTATAATTTATGGGCAAGAGAAGGACGAAACAGCATACACGGAAACGCAACTGACCAAGTTCTTGAATTCAATGGTGAGTGACGGCTATTCGAACAATGTGTAGTGTGAAAAGCTCAGACCCATTTGGTCCATTTTCCAAGAATATAATTTCTCCTATTAATACACAAGTTGAATACACCTTTGAGGCAAATACTAGATATGAGAAACTCGCCATATCACGACATCGCATAATGGCTAGCATCCATACTGGATCCGGTTAGAAAGAAGATAATCCCTCACCATCTGATCAACCTTTTCCTGGTTGTCAAACGTGTCAAAAGATTAAACCTACTGTACTACCGCATGCTCTCCCTGGACATTGTAGCGCTGTTCACCAACGTTCCGCTATAAGAAACCGTGGATTTTCGTTGCTCCTTCATTGACTGACAAAAGATAAACATGGACATCCCAAATGGTTAGCTGAAGCAGCTTTTGCTCTGATGCATAGCAACGTCCAGTTTCAGTTTAAAAATGAACCATACAGACAGATAGATGGAGTAACAATGGGATCGCCTCTCTGGCCACTATTGGCAGATGTCTCTATTTCGGTGCTGGAAACGAAACTCATAACCCGGACATTTCAACCTTCAAGTTCTATCGACAGTAGATAGACGGCAATTTCTGCACAATGGATTGGAGGCCCACCTTGCAGAATTCGTCGAAGGTTTCAACAATGCATATCCCAATGCCACATTTACAGCTGAAGAAGAAACCAACAACCGTATGCACTATTTGGATGTAAACCTAAGGAGGATAGCCGACGGAGCATTCCAGTTAGAACAATACTGAAAGCCATATTAGACGGGGCAGTATGTACATTTTCAGAGCGTTGTGCCCCTCAGCTGCAACACAGCACTGATCCATACGCTGACCGATAAGGAGCACGAGTTCTGTAGCAAAGACAGGGATGCTGGTGTATTAAAACGAATAAAGTATATACTAGTTGATAATTGTTATCCTGCACTCTTTACTGACACGTTTATGAAGCCTAAAGACACGAAGCCAACAGTGAAAACCGCTAAGAAACTACAGTTGTTTCTTAATGTCCGCTTTAAAGTAGACAACGCGGCTGAGATCGGTACAAGAATATGAATGCCATGCTGCAGGAATACCTTCAAGGCAACTGAAATTTATGTTATATATACAAGCGAATCGTTCGTTGTTCTAGATTCAAAGACATAATGCCTGCTCGCCTCCAAACAAATGTAACATACCTATTTACCTACTCCTATGAAGCTATGTATATGGGACGAAAGGCCGGGCACTTATGAAATCGAATTAAGGAGCACCTAGCGAAGCCGTTCACCATCCACGGAGACAGATGTGAGCAACGTGTAACTACAAACAATCTGATTGCCATTGGGCACAACACGGACAATAGTTGTGTCTTCGAAATGCTGTATAATGTACCGTCGCACTTGTCCCGTCAGTTAACAGCACGACTGCTTGCTACTGCTGAAGCAGTAAGCATAAGACTTATGAAGCCTAATTCCTGCATCCAAAAGAAGCTCATTCAAGCATTACAACTTCCATGGCTATCCACCACACAAGAGGAATTTGCTGCTGCCTATCAATCTCACTTGGCGTCAATCCTCTGATCATCTGATGCTTATCGGTTTACTTAACACTTACCTTCAATGGCCTGTTGATACACTCAGCGACCCTGTAGGCATACGCTATTGACCAAGCGTCTGAATGGAATGGCTGCATCTGGCCACTGAGTCTCTCCTAGCGCCACCATCTGTCGGTCGCCGTAAATTCGGCACTTCTGTTCAGAAGTAGCTAGTGGTCATTGACTCCATGCATATGCGATGATCCATTGCTTGTTAGGAGCCACTCCGTATCTCAATAACCTTTATTCCTTTAGAATATCTGCATCCAATCCTTCCGCTACCCTGCCACCAATTGATCTTTAGGACTCTCCCGCGGCAACCTATTTATTTTTGCTTATTATGCCTTCCCTCTCGGATTACGCTAACTACGTGCTGTTCATGCACCTGACAATCACTACCAATGCTCTAACTCCCTTAGCTCTATCCCCACGCAATTACTGACTCATACTAAACGGATACTTCGTACTTTACTTACTAGTGCAACGCTCTTGTCTCTACGCAGGCGTTAGCAATCCACACATACGACTAATGATTCTATAGGATATTCAAAATACATTTTCAGCATAATTACTGTTGCACATGTACATGCTTTTGTCTCAAGCCCAAATGTTGTAACACAAAATATTAACAATGTTCAACTCCATGCCTGTTCTTGCGGTCTTCTCTCGGCTGTCCCTCACTTTCCCTTTGCTCTGAGATCCGGGACTTCTTGGAGATCTGGGATTGGACTGAGGAACAGTTTTGGCCCAAGACGGACGTAACAAGCCACAAGGACTTACATGGAGCATGGTAGAACTCCGAAAGGACCGAACTACAATCACCGTAACCCTTGTCCAGTATGGAGAACTGGACATATCCTCATACTCCCAAACATTATACATCTGAAAAATCAGGACCGCGGAACAGTTGAACTTTTGCTCACCTAGACATACAACAAGAATAATAATCGCGATGTCCCTCACCTCCACCGACCTCAAAAATCATGGCGACCCCGATCAAATTACTTGTCCAACTAACAGAGGAAATTAGAAGCCATTACTTTGCGAAAAACCGAAGGTAAAACCAGTCGTCAAGCGGCTTTGCCAGTTCAACATTAATGTTCAAAATGCTTTACGGCACTGTTGCAGGACGTGGTGAGTTTTCGCCTGGCAAGCACTCTCCCGATAAAAAGCCACAAATGTCTGTTTAACAACATTGCGACGTGGCGGATGTGACTTGCCACTGAATAAAGTCACTGCCCACAACTACACACTGGCAAGTCGACTAGACTCACACATCAACTCTTCCCGACACCGTTTCAACTACACACGATTGAACCCGATGTATCTTCGTGATACACATCGTTTTCAAACCTTGATCATGCCTGAGTTGGTGTGTCTATGAAACTGTGGATAAACTATTTATTTATTTATTTATTGTACTGTTCCAGTCATGGACATATGAACGATTTCCTACTCTCACTTTTACAGTTGCCATAAAATGTTTGTACAGATGTACATCTCTGACCATGCCTCCATGGGCGTGTCTCGCATAGTCGAGAATAAAATATTTATTTATTTATTTAAAGAACTGGTTAATTTTAATACAATGTAATCAATGGTGTGTCAATATGGTTGGCGGCATCCGGTTTCGAATTTGCCTGTCACTGTGGCAAGCCACAGGACGCCTGCGCCTACAGAGGGACCACGGGTGGCTTGCGCTGCACCACCCACAGCTCCAAACACACACCCCATATCCAGTGTAAACCCAAAGGAAGAAGACCGGGAGGCATGCGGGTGGGAACCACGTTTCATCAACGGAGCCGGCCCACACTCCTTCACAGGCAAACACAAGCACGCTGTATTTGGGGAATCAAAAACACACAAGGCGGTGGCTGGACCGTAGTCCGCTCCACACTGACGGCATGGAACCACTCTTCGAGCCTAACACGGCCACAAGGACCGTGCACCCTGTCCCCTCCAGCAACGACCAACTGTCTCCTGGAGCCAGTATGGACGAGGTAGTGGGTAATAGACAGGTAGGCACCTTGTCAACATGCACATCAAGCGCAGCCACACCGGGGATATCAAACAACAGCCAAACATTTAAGAGAGAGAGAGAGAAAGAAAAAGAGAAGAGCTCGATTAATGCATAAGGAAACGGTGATATAAACCTTAATTAACTACCATAGGTAAGAAGTTGTTTACAAACAAATCCTAGCTAAGTGCACGAGGTCAGGAATTATAGTTCACGGAATGCCACGAACGCAAAAATGTTATGGAAATCGAATACAATTGGCTTAGGCGAGGTGTGCAAGTTAATGGGATAGATACTGGTAGACATTTATATGAGAAAGAAAATCATTAAGGTAAAAACTGTAAACCCACCACCTGAAATAAAGAGACTTAGCATGCAAGCACGCGGTTAGTAAATCGAATTCAGCGTGCCCACAAACGCTGCGCCGGCTCGCCGTAATTCTCTGTAGGACCCGTCGTCGCTTCTGTAGTGGCCCCAAAGGACCTAGCTCATGGCCCACTAGATATTTATATGAGAAAGAAAGGCATTAGGAGAGAACCGAAAACCCACCACGTAGGCAGCACCGGCGCAGCGTTTGTAGGCACGCTGAATTCTATTTACTAACCCCATGCTTGCATGCTAAGTCTCTTTATTTGTGTCAATATACTGTCCCATAAACCTGCTTGTTTATAAGTTTACTTCTGTACTAAGCCTAATAATGAAAAAATCGAAAACGATTGCTCACCCTAAGCTTTATGCTAACGTGTCTTCGCGGATTTGGCAATCAAATGAGCATGCTACACCAGATTGTTATAATTGATATAATTAGTGGTGGTAGTAGTAGTATTGTGCGGTATGTTTTTCTACCAGAAGCTATAGTAACCTGGATCCTCAACATGCCGCTAGTACTGTTTCCCTTGGAGCGATAAGGTATTTCGTTCCTGGTAGGTAACGGGCTTCCCAGACAAGCTTTGAAATTAAGCACAGGAGCCGGCCGTGTCCGAAGGCAAACCAATGGTGACTTATTCTGCCAAATAGATCTGTTAAAAGTGTACGGTGCGAGAACACTCAATAACCTCATCTTTGTTTGGCCGGCTACAGTCTGGTGCGTATTTGCTGACCTCTAGTACTAACACACTCATTCCTGTCCGCCTTCCGTTAACACCAATAACTCAACCTTCTCAGGTGGCAAACCAGGGAGGCACTCCCTGTCCCCTTAAACGCATGCACCTTGCTCTGCGCTTGCGACCAGTGTGTCCCAATGGTAAAAGACCCATGACCAATGAGCGTGTCACTCACGCGGCCTGCATGCCCAAGGTCTACTCAACAAATTAGCTGAATTAAGATTTCGACACGCGTCAGCAGGTTGGGACCTCATCGCTGTCACCGAAACATGGTTGTGCAGTGAGATAACCGATGCCAAAATTGCGCTAACGGGCATGACTGTTGTCCGGAAGGACCGGACCAGCAAAGGTGGTGGGGTAGCCCACTATTTTCCTAACGACATTCAGTGCGAACCCATAAACGAGTCGGAAACCGACGTATCTGACTCCATTTGGTGTAATTTCCGGCTAAGAGGGAACGATCTTGGTTTATTGGTTGTTGTTTACCCCCCACCATCGTCTACTCCTGAGATGGACTGCAACTTGATGGCTGCATTGAGGCAAATGATAAACAGAAAGTACAGTCACATTCTAGTCACCGGCAACTCCAACTTACATACTCTAGAACCACAGGCCACACCAGAAGGGCAATTCGAAGCAGACTTGCAAGATCTGGTTTCAGAGTTCCCGCTTTATGGCCACATCACTACGTCCAACAGATTCAGGAGAACTAACAGGCCATCCATATTGGACAGAATATTCACCAATGAAGTACTGATGTTCGAGAGAGTAATAACCGATACCCCCTTGGGCCGCAGGGATAATGCGACGCCAGTGGTTCATTACATGTGCTATGCAGATTATCCTACAGAGCATGTCGAGGAATATCATGTCGTAACTAACAAGACAACCTGTCCGACCTCACTGATGCAACTGGCTGGTCGTTCTTATCCGAATTAACCCCTGAGGTGGCCTGCGGAGAATTCGTCAACATACTTACCAAGCCCGTGGCAAGAACATCTGAAACCGAACTCTGCCGGCCTAAAAGGATGAAGTCTTTCGTAGGGAGTAGGACACGTAGATGCATAGCATTAAGGGACTTGGCAAGGCACACCTACATAGCCTCTCCAAAAGAAAATATCTGGGATGTCTACAAAATACAAAGAACCGCTGTGTCAAACTCGCCCGGGAGAATAAACTGAAGAACCAACAATATCTAGTGGAAAAGTTTTGCTCCAATCCCAAACTGCTATACAGACACGTAAACAACTTGCGCCGTGTTAAGCGCGGTATTCCTACTCTGCATACAGCATGTGGGTTAGCCCAAGCCACACAAGAGGCGGCCAGCATCCTTGAACAACAATTTATCCGTACATACCAATGCGTGCAATCATCATACATCCAGCCTAAGGAGATAACGCCGCCATCAGGGCTTAATCACATATCGTTCACCACCGTGGCTGTACTGAAGAAGCTGATGTCTCTGTGCGGGTTTAGCTTCCCGAGTGCGGATGGCATTCGCCCGAGGGCGTTGAAGTTTCCTGCGATGAGTTTAGCAGGACCACTAGCAAATTTCTTTCAAGGATGTATGCACGAGATGCACGTCCCCAAGATGTGAAAGCACGGAATCATCACGCCAATATACAAAAGTGGCAGTCGTAGTGAACCAGCAAATAATCGCCCGATAACACTAATTCCTGTAATCAACAAGTTCATGGAGTCCATAATATCTGAGGTTTTGATAAGTGAGATGGAGAACAACAAAATTCTCGTCCCGGAGCAACAAGGATTTCGCCAAAATCGGTTTTGTACCACAAATTTGTTGTTTGCTTGTGCAAGCTGGACGGAAGCTGTGGAGGCTGGTGTAGTAGTCGACGCGGCCTACTTGGATTTCTCGAAGGTATTCGACCGTCTAGACCATCGCATTCTCCTCCACGAAATCCAGAAATATGGAATCGGCGATCCTTTCCTGGGTTGGATATGAGACTTTCTCATGCAACGCCACCTGAATGCGAGTTTTGAAAGCAAGCTGTCGGAATTTATCGAAGTTCAGTGCGGCGTACCTCAAGGCTCGGTATTTGGACCCCGCCTGTTCCTGGTTTTCATAAATGACCACTCAAATTTGCTAGGTTCTAACTGTTTTCTATTTGCCGATGATCTAAAGGTACGGTGCATTATACCTGCAGTGGAAGAACACACAGTGTTGCAGGAGGACCTGGACAAAGCGTACACATGGTCCATCGAGAACATGCTGCATTTCAAGGTTCCCAAGTGCAAAGTTCTCAGCATATGGCATAAAAGTATACACAAGTACCGCCTAGGACCACAAATTCTATAGCGGGCTTCTCACGAGTGCCATCTCGGCGTGATAGATCAAGATGACCACGGTTGTTTGAAGCAGACTGAGAAGGCATCTAAGGAGGCAAACCAGTACCTCGGCCTTCTTCGCAGAACTTTCGGAAAGCTGGACCCTTCAGTCTTTCCAGAAATGCTTAGTGCGTACGTGAGGCCGCACGCGGAATACGCTATTCAAGCGTGGCAACCCTGGCTCAAGCACCATCTCACTGCGCTCGATACTGGACAACGTAGGGCAACGAAAAGCGTCAGAGGTTTGACCAGCCTCCCCTACCCACTCAGGCTGAAGACTCTCAAAATATACAATGGACATTATCGAAATCTAAGTGACGATCACAGATTCGTGTACCTGATCCTGAGAAACCCCAACCACCCATGCCATACCCTTCTAATACTCAGTCAAAACACCCCGCTAAGTGGTTACCAGTTTAAGCTGGTCACGCAGTAAAGCCACCAGGAATGTCGCCAAAACTATTTCTCCCTTCGAGTGTCACAGCCTTGGAACGCCCTCCTGGAACATGTAATTAATGCACCCATCCCATCCCTTTAAAAAAATGCCTTGCAGATATTCTCTCATATTTACACTGCGTGCTGTAGCCCATGATCACCAGATGCTGGCAATAATGCACAACAGACAGTGGATAGTGCCAAAATCCTACTCGAAAATGAGTCATTCCAAACACCTTGCGCAAAATTTTGTAAACGCTACTTCTAGAGAAATTACATTTCTGTATCCCGTCGACCCAGATTGTTGCACACGAGTAAGCGCTGTCCTTGCTGTTCTGTTTTTCTCGCCTATTACGTGATCAACAACCACTCCCTTCATTGCTATGTGTGCGTACATTCTCATTTCAAACTCCCGTTATCCGGCAGTGCAGTTAAATCTGTAATCGCCCAAACTGACGATTTCGTTACCCCTTGGTCTACCTTTCTTACTCTAAATACCCTACGGGACATGTCAAGCAACTGCTTTTTTACCCTTTATAAATCATTGTTCAATGTTCACGTATCGACGCAAGGACAGACCGCCTTCAGAAGCTTGCTAAACTGAATGAACGAATTGCGCTAATCTTCTCACATGTTAACTTATTAACGCTATACGCTATATTTCTTAATTTAGTACGGTTTATTGTTGGCTTGGAGAACGGTTAGAATGCAAGTTCCCTAGGCCCATGATCACTGAATTCCACTTCGCACCTTTATACGGTATAAAATACTAGGCGGCCATAAGGAAAGAATGTGACTCCATTTCAAAACGTGAAGTGGTCCCGCGGTAAATCCCGCGGATATCTGATGCAATAAGTCCTTTAACATGCACTGGTTGCTACCCGACCACCGGTAGTACAAAATATGTCACGCGGGATGCTGATGAAATCAGTATGTTATCGTGACACCGGTTGCTAAGCGACGGACGTGGGTGAGTGAGTGCGGCTAAAGCTGGCCAGTGCGGACAGCTAGCTGTTTGCATATTCCTACACCCTTGACATGAGTCAGCACAGAAAGTTTAAGTCGGAGATGATGCCATGTGACCAATAAAATTAACCGCTTTCTGTTCCTAATAAACTACGGTCTAGCATGCTTCGGCCTTTTGTTCTGTCCCCGGCTGTGTTTGCGTCGCAGAGAATAAATGCAAAGGAAAGTGAAGCTACATGGATCTATCAAACTGGACGTGGTAACATAGGAATGTTATTAGTCAATACAATCAATGGGGCCGATTCATGCCTTTCCAATCAATGCCTGAGCACTTATGGTTCGTTGCGGATCGTGTGCGTGATGAATTGTTTGCGTGTTCATAATTGTCACGTTCGGTGCTCTGGAGGAGCAGGTTAGACGGCTAAATCCTTCACTCAGTAGACTAATTGACTGGGCGAAACGGACACAAATTGCATAATTTGTTGCCGGCCCGCCAAATATCCTCGCAAAAGCGCGCCAGAATCACCGGCATAATGGATGTGAAAAACGGAGTCCAATTCCTCCTCACAACACAACAGCGTTCAGCCACTCCGAGACGCGGCCAAACTGCTCACCTATTGGCAATGTTCTATTGCAAACTACCACCCTGTCATGGTAGGAATTTTCCCTAACTTAAAGACCCATTGCATTGGCTCGGATTCGTCCCTTGTTGGTCATAAAAGAGCCATCAGATGACCACCTGTCTTCGCCTCAGCTGGAAGTCGGTTGGTCACGTGCATTTGTGTGCGTCGATAGCCGGGCAGCGTTTGTGTCTAAGTAACTAGCTCGTGTCTACCTAACCCCCTCTCTTGTGTGTCCGTTCGGAGGACTGAGCGTCTACCCGAATACAATCGACTAGGATCGTTCTTACGCTCGCTCAATTTCCGTCTCACCAACTCGTACCCCGGGCTAAGCTAAATTCATCAGGTCAGCGCAAATCCGTTCGATTGGCCATGTTCCAATCCGTTCTCGTAGGCCTTCTCTCAAATATAACAAATATCTATCGTTGACGAGCCGTCGTATAAACGTACAGCTACCTTTCGTTTGGGACCACAAATGCAGTGTGGCATGTGATTCGGAAAGTTATTTTCATGCCGTTCTGTAGGAACGGTGCGAAAGCCGCACTGTGGAGACATGACATCACCCTCACAATCTAGTTGCGAAGTCAATTGCACTAGATTTCTCTGAAGAAGATGGATCGAATGAGTGTAAGCACGCGTATGGGTGATAAATTGGGGATAAGAAACAGCGCAAAAGCAGTGTGCACAAATGAGCGATTAGCAAGTGCATACCCTAAAATTCAGGAAGTCATTTTTGAAAGCCGAGGATACGCGAGGCCTCAGCAACGAACCTTGTGGTACACCGCACTCCACATCAGTTACACTGGACAGAGATTGCCGGAATCTCTTATTCAGCCGACGTACGTGCAGAAGCGTTTTATCCAACCCAGAATTTGGTCGCCAATGCTGTAGTTCCAAAATTTGTGAAGGTGACTTCGATGGGCTAAGCCATCGAATGGTTGAGAAATCCAGGTAAATGATATCGATTACTGCTCCATCATCAACTACTTCAAGCTGTCTGGTCCGTTTATCATTCAAAACATTCATCCTTTCGGAATTGTACTTACATTTAACCTAACACACAGCAAAGCCTAATTCACACAACAATTGATCCATACCACTTGATCTACCCCAACGTCAAAACAGCATGACTTCCATCCATTTCCATGCCTGCACGTCAAGGACGTGAAAAACATAGTCGATTGTAAAGGCACAGTCCCACCTCCACACGGATATACTTTGTCGAATCAAGACGCACCACGGACGTCACTGAACAACCGGACAATGCCTTCATTCACGTGTTCATAGCCCGACACGGCAATCGTCGCAACTGCAACGCAAGCTCAGTTGGGCAGACTTCATTTGAGCGCACGTGATCTCGCTCTTGTGTATGCAATGGAACGCTTTATTCCCCAACATCAGGGTTTTTAAAACTAGGCAATAAATCGGGGTGCGCAATTAACCGATATTGCTATTTTTCCAAAACTAAACAAAACTAAATTATCGTGCCGTATATCCCTGAAATTGTAGCGTGCTAATGAGGATAAAATACGTAATTGTAAACAGAGCATACAAAAGACGCTAATTCCGAAGAGCATGCCTTCCTATAATTTAAAACTTTAAATATAAACCGCTTAAATGGATAGCTATAGAAACTGGTGCTACTCTACATTTTTGCTGAGAAAACAAGCCTACTTCACTTTTACATTATGCTGAGCCGCTACTTGAGTCAGTTTTGCACTGGCGAAGTGCAAGTAGGACAATAAATCATGACTTAGCACATGTAAAAGTCTGTAGATATACAGAGCATTCTTACCGTACTTTGCATTTGAATGTAACACGCGCTGATTGCTGTTACTCAAGGAGGCATCCGGCAAGTTGCTGCCTTCTTTCCGTCTTTGACAACTCCACAAAATTTACTGATGTTTTCCTCTTCAAGTTGTCAGTACTAAAGTACATTCCACATCATTTTCAATGGTGGAGAACTCTACTGCATTGTGGATAAGATTGGCCAAGCAATGAGCTTGTAAACAGCGATGAAAGCATCATCGGGAAATGCATCGGATGCCAATAGACTGGAGCTAGTATGCCGAAAGCAAGCTTTTATTTTAGTACCGGCAATCTCTCTGCAATTTTGGAAACAAAATGAATTACATCGAGCACAGTAACTTTGGCGCTGACATCCACCACCAACGATGAGCCAGATAACACGTTGTTTTATGTGTGACAAATAATTCGGTCCACAATTGACTTATTGTAACGGATTTTTAGATTCATAATCAAACCTTGGTCCCTGGATCCAAGAATGCTGGTCGTGATTGCCGTAAAATAATTACACTTGAAAGCTTTTCAAGCATTCTACTTGCGGATGCGCTGTGTAAGTAGCCAAAGAGCAACGTAATTTTTCGGCCAATTTGACCTAGCTTGTTGTACCATTCGAGGACCCAATCTGTGAAAAGTTCTTTCGTCATAAACCCATTTTCGTTAGCTCTTTAGGTTGCGGGAAGTGTGTCCACTTTCGCGCAATTAAAACATCGTGGTTTCTTTATTTTTCCAATTAACACCAGTTTTATTTTCTCCGCGACTAAAATGTTCGTGCTGCAGAGAATTGTACTATCCATGGCTTTTTTCTATCAGCTGAGCCAGTCGGCAAGAAATATAAAGAGCCCCCTGTACTGGCTCACGGAAAAAGAGGTGTTTCGTCCGCACTGTACACGTTGTCATCCTCAAACGCATCTAAAAGTTCAGACAGTCGATCTTTTAACCATTCTCATAGACTGCTTCATCCGCAGAAATCATTTTGCAATGCGCACGTTTATACACAAGTCGCTTTCTATTCTTCTGTCTTTACCATCAGCCTTCTGTAGCAGCAAAGCAATTTTCACGCCATTCCAAAAAATTTTCTGCCTTTTCCTCCAGAAGCATGCCTGCAACTGTTTGGTTGTGCTGAGGAAGCGATAGCATGCAGTCTTTCATTGCAGTCTCTTCATCATCCTTTCCGCATCGCTCCTTTTTCTGAGAGCTTGCAGTTCCATGCGATAAATGCTGCCGGAATTCCTTTTCGCTAACAGTCAACCTAGTCAGTGTACGACCAGAAATGTGTAAATCTTACGATAACTTAGCATGAAAGATTCTAGGTGGATATGTTTCAATGTTGTCTAAAATGTCGAACTTCTCTCCAGAACAAATATTTTCTGTTGCTGATCACACTTGTGTGTAACCTCTAGAGTACTGATAAAGGCGCAGCGGAAACTTTACCCGATTTTGCACAGTTCTCGAGTTTTGAATGGGTCCGAGGACTTGCCCACAACCGTCTGTACATTTAGCTAGCTCGTGCATTTAATGATTAAGGTAACCATTCCTCTTCTGACAATGACGTCGCCGACATATTTGTAGTGCTTGACTCTGTCGGACTGGCTGTTTGTGGGGTAATCGTAATCAATGATAGTTGAAGCTTGCTTAAAAGTGACCAAACAACAAGAACACTACCTACGCAGGTGTACAATTAATTGGTGGGACGACCCCGGCAATAGGCAGTTAGACGATGAATGTGTAGCATATTTAAAATAAAAAAGTAACATTTTTAAAAATTGGGCAACGTCCAGTGTTGGCTATAAACCTTGTGTGCAATAAAACGTGTTCCAATGTATCATTATATAGTGCATGATATTATCATTTAGATTATTGTCTAGCCTTATGATTTTGTTACCTGGGTCGATTAAAGCAGCGCTAATAACTGGTGACACCGACCTGACACTTTGTACTCTCTCGACTTTCAGCTGCTTTCTATGTTTGCCTAACACAATGGCTGTCCCACCACATCAAGTTGATTTCGCACACCACACAACTAACCAATGAGCAGTTTCTGTGAACTTCATACTTTTCGCAAGCAAGACCTACATACGTGGTATATTCAGGTCCATACACAGCTTTTCTTTGCATTATCACCTACGAACAAACCATGTTTTACCATGTGCTAGCCGTATTGCCATCAGATATGTTGCTGACTTACGAGATAATATGTCGCCAATGTATGGTGTTAAGCCTTAGTCACAGCATGCAGTCACCCTACGAATCAATACTTCTGTGTCGAAACGTCTAGTACAATAGGTTAGCAGTGAATTCCTTGACAGGCACACATTCTTATTTCCCCCGATATATTCAGAGTACTAGGTGAGCACAAATTTGATGGCGCATTATTCAAACAATTACTTCTTAAGCGTTTACCAACGTCAGTGCAGACTACTCTAGGCGGGCGACGTTGACAATGTTCCCTTGAAACAACTCGCTAGTATCGTTGACCAAATGTTAACAAGCAAGCGTAAAACAACCGCCATGCACGCCGTTGAAATGCACAGTATACCAACCAATAGTAGCAACCGTCTGGACGACTTGGTTAAACCGATAGCGGAACTTTGGTTTTAATTGACCAACAAGGCGCCGTTCTTCCTGTACTCGTTCATCTACCAGAACCAGAAGCCCTTCTACATTTCGTACTTCAACTATTTACTGGTTTCATAGTCATTGTCGGCATTCTGCTCGTAAATGCACTCAACCCTGTTTCTTCCGTCCAGCGCTGTCGCCAGAGACCCAGCTGTCGTGAAACGAACAGCGTAGACGATAGAACCGAACAATAAACTTGGACAACAGTAATCCAACTCTCATCGACTCATTGTTCTAGTTCAGAACACCGGTTCCCGTTTTCTTGTTTATTCTGGTGGTGACATCAGCATTCAATCTCTAGCCGGCTCTTTAGTTAACCGCACTCCGTCTTCGATGTGCTTGTCGGCGGCTAATGGAACCCGTATAAAAATGTTCGTTCAACGAGCCTTACTACACAGTTTTGGTGTATTGCAAAAATTCAGTTAGATATTCAGAATCGCAGATGTATATCAACCCATATTAGGAGTGGATTTGCTGACACATTTCAATTTGTTATTTGATCTACAATATCAGCTTTTGCTAGATGTCAACATGCATCTTTCCGGTCATGGTAAAACAGCGTGTATAACATCTATCTGTCCCATAACCCACTTGTGGCAGAAATCTTCTGCATGCTACAAACTCCTTCATAGTTTTCTAGAGCCAATAAAACCAAATTTTCTCCACTCGAATACTTCACATTATTTGTCACTTTATCACTACCAGCAGTACACTGGTTTCCTATTGTCTGCGAAGTTTACATCCGGAAAGACTGAAAACACTTGCGGTTGAGTTTCAACACATGCTCTAGTTCGGAATAATTAGATCACCTCAAAACATGTAGGCATCATAGTTGCCTGCCGTGGCAAAGAAAACGGCATACAATTAGGGACCCAGTAGCTACCATTCCTGATTCGTACCGCCAGTCTACACATTCATGCTTTGCTTCACATCTGCTTGTATGTACCACCGTTTTCACACATGAACTTCATACGCTCTTACCACCCCCTGCCTATTCATCCTGATGATATTCATACGACAGCAATCACAACCCCATTCGGTTTGTACGGATTATGAAGCATGCCATTTGGTTTATGTAGCGATGCACAAAATTATCAACACTCTGTTATTCAGGCAGTTTCAGACATTTTATTTGTCGCTGTCTACCTTGATGATATTTTGATTGCACGTGATAAATTAAATGAACACTAGGAACATTAAGAAATCTTGCTGACACGTCTCGCCAATTAATGAATGGTTTTCAACAGCAACATTGTTTCATCTTCTTTGAACTATTTTGGTCGCGCCATTGATTAAACTGGCATTTCGCCAAACGCAGGATACATTGATGTCAAAAGGATCTTTCCCACACCCACTTTTGCGAAACAGTAGAATAGTTACTTATGTATGCTTAACTCTTACGACATTCTCACTACAATCGCCGCATAAGTGTTTTCCCCACTCACGAGCTTTTTGCTTAGTGATCTGAAGCAGTTCCATTTCACGCACACCGCTGAAAGAGCTCTCGAAGAAGTCAAATCTGCTCTGGCTAATACTTTGATGCAACCGGATGCTCTGCTGTCGTTAAACGTTGACGCGACTGTCATCGGAGCCGCTTTGCAAAAAACCGTCTGATACCGACAAATCGGTCTTGGAATCTGGAATAAATGCAAAAATCAAATCCGGAAGAGCTAATGTACAATTTACAAATGATTAGACAACAGTATAATAACAAGCTCAAACAATTTACAGGCCAAATGCGTAAAATAATTTGGCTCTCAAATGTAACGTGTCGTCAACAGCAATGGTCAAGAGATAAGCACAATTAAGAGAAGCGATTCTAAGTTTAGCTTGTTTTAAAGCGATGTGCTCAATCGTCAATCGATCAGTCTAAGAATGATGCGCATGAAACGCGTGCGGGATTAGCAAGCTTAATCATTGCGCGATGCAAAACGGATAAACTATTGTGCTGAATCAAGGTTAAATGTGAAAGAAAAACAAACTACCTGAGGTTTTATCAGGCAAAGTCCAGTAAGCAATCAATGTGTAGTGATTGGTCAGTTTGGGGTTACTCGTTAGGGAAAACCTCTACATAGTTTGAACAAGTTAAGTTTCCGTTACATCGTCGATAAATTCAAACAACCAATTCGAATCGCTCCCTAAAAGCTTACCCCAGTCGAAACTCGATACGGTACGTTTGGTCGTGCTTTACTCGTCATATACTCTAGCATACGTCTATTTAACCATCTCGTGGAAGGTAGTTCGCTGTGTATACCAAACACAAATCATTGAGGTTTACTCTACAGGCTAAAACCGATAATACACTGTCGATGTGGTAAGTCAGCCAGACTTCACTTCAGTGTACACCCGTGATATCCGCCATTTCCTGGAGGAAAAAACATTGTCGCTGATACCCTGTCACGCCCGAAACTTTATTTGGTGAATAGACCTACCATGGAACTGGAACAAACAACTCAACTGCAAATATATGAACCGTCTTGGCCGCGGGTAAATTGCAACCAGATTTTATTGTGCATCCAATCAGTTCCTCTTCGCTCTACACCAGTTACGACAAACTTGAGGCCGCCAAGACAATTCCGGGACTGTCGTATCCTGTACCCATGCGAAGAATCCTTTTCGAGAATCATCATCATGTCCCACATCCTGGTATACGCGCGATTGTCAAATCGGTCTCAGAATGCTTTTTATGGATGAACATGAACAAAACCACCCACACTTGGCCAACCATTTGCTTAGCACGTCAACGCTCGAAATCGTTCGGGATACCTATTCACAAATCGGAACTTTCTTACAACCAGACACCGAATCCGACCAAATCCACATTGATGTCCTCGGACAACCATCATATTCCAGTGATAAATCTTACATACTGACATGCATCAATCGTTTCACTCCATGGGCTGATGCTATTCCAATTGCAGACACGTTTGTAGAAAGAATCGCCAGTACACTGGTCACCAGTTGGTTAGCCATTTTTGGTGTTCCTTCTTACATCGTTACTGACCGCGGTTTACTAGCCAAATCCAACCTCTTCCAACAGTTGACAGAATTATTGGGCCCATTACGGACCCATACCACTGTTTATCCTCCACAAACAAACAGCTTAGCCGAACGTTTACCTCAACAGTTAAAAACCGCAAACAAAGCAAGCTCTGATCCAACCTAATCGACAGACGAACTTCCGAAGGCTTTGCTCCATTGGCGTACAAGGTTTTGATCAACCCTTCGATGTGCAACAGCAGAACTGACTTTCGGAACCATATTATCTGTCCCTGGTCAAGTTTTCACCCCAGTTGCCAACAGTAACCCTGACCACTTCACTTACGTTACAAAACTGAGGAGTCAAATGAGGCACGCTCCCATCAGTTCAGTGAAATTATCAGACGTTCAAACTTATCTTATTGTGCACTCATGTTTTATTCGCAAGAACTTCGTTAAACTCTTTTTACAACCACTGTATGAGGGTCTAACATTATTTCTTGCATGCGATACATGGTAGGACGGAAACTGTTAGCAGCGACCGCTTGAAAACTGCTACTCCTGAATTTTTTAATCTAGAACAGCAGATGATACGCGAACCTAGAAGGACAATAGGCCATCGACGTCTCCGACAGCAACCAATACTGCCGAGATTTCCACCAAGGAAACTATTCGGAGCGCTCGATTCGGACGAGGTTTGCGTTGATCTGACCGTTTTGTCGCCAAGCAAAATCTGTGACATAACATTCATTTTATTATCCTCCACAAAATATGCGCTCACTTATATTAGGAGGGTATCGTGACGTCCAAATACATATTTCTCAAACATGTAGGTGTTGTACTTTCACACACCACAACTCATGTTAAAGGATAAAGCCTAATACACCAAGTGGTTTACACTATATTATATATATATATCCGCTGACAACAAAAGATCATTGTGTACCTTATCCATTATCAAGCCGGCGCGTCGAACACGGGACAACCATAAGCCGTTGAGAAAGCACACACCCACACACACAATCAAAGTTCATATACATCACCTAACATATGGTCGGAACACACAACAGTTGGAACGACCGGCAGATGAGACAAGTCTCTCACACTTGTTTATATGATTCTTAGCTGTAAACGTTACCAATTATATTAGTGTTTAGCATTCTGATTTTATAAATAAGCTCGATATACTTGGCACTAATTACTTTAATAGTTTTCCTCTTCTGTAAAGTTTCCGGGAACCTTCTTCTTTTAATGTACCAGAGATACCGCAGGCTAGATTCCGATTCCACTTGCATCTTTGCGATCAAATTTTTAACCGTTATACCAACCAGCAGCCGTCACACATACAATTTGGTTTATTTGGCGATTTGATGGCAATGCGGCTATATTTCGCACCACAGATACAACAAAATAAGCATCGGTCCACTTAAAAATGAGTAAGCAATTTGGTTTTGTGTCGCTTGGTTCTGTTAAGAATGTTCACTGCTTCCCTTGTGTCGTATGCAAAGTTTGACCCAAATCGCGCATCTGTTCCTCTATGTCAATATTTGACCACATCCAATCAGAATGTGTCGCCGGTGAGTCGGGTGTCCTTGTCCGTTTAGTAGGACTTGGCATTGTGTTCCAATAATGTCGGTTATATCCACACTGGTGTATTATAACCAACCAATTGTATTAGTTCATATCATTCGTCAATAATGACGAAATAATTAAAAATGCTTGTGAAGTCACTAACCGTCGATTGACTGATTTTGTTGAAATTGACCCTGTGAATACCGTGTTACACTCGAAGTTAAATTGTTTTCGCCAAATAGTAACCGAGCTGGAACGCTGATTTTAATGTTTAAAATAAGATATGAATATTGGTTTGTATATGCTTTGATTATTCTCAGGCCGCTGTGAACACTTGTTGGTAACCAAACCACAGTTAAATTTACACTTTCATCAGAAGCTGTATTTTTCTCAGTCCAACCACGTTATGCGGCGTCACAAATTCATCACCTTTTTACTTGACTGCGGAGTACTCCTTCCACTTCCTAAAATGAAGGATTTTATATTTCCTGACAGATCACAAAACTTACACTTACGCCTGATGCACTTCTAACCCCTTTTTCCCGGAAAACTCATCGCTTAGATTATTCTCCCAAATCTGAACTCATATTCGTCGTTTCTATCATCGAATGCATAGTTTACGACGAAGTCTCACTTGAGTACTTCCTTTAAACTTCACGCGCAGTACATAGTCTGTAGGTATTCAACGTTACCAAAGCTAACGACACGCATTCGTAGTCATTTAAAAGTATTCCTTGTGTAAGTACATTACGACACACAATCTCAATGTAGGCGAGGAGTCACACTGAAGTGATCTTTGGTCAGTGAAGAGTTTTCGCCAAGAAAGCACCGGATTTCCATCTAACCACAGACTTTGAACAACGTGCGGTGTATCTATACGGATTAAGAAACACTGCTTTACAATTCACGCTGGGTAGTTTGGTGAGGTTACCTAAAATACAATAAAAAACAGTTGTTACATTAAGTATGAAAGTAACTTCCCTTTTCAAAGCGGAATTTATGGAGCACGCTGTGTGGTCAGTTTGCTAATTGCAATCTTTATTGAGACCTCGTTTTACTTTTAGGTCAACCTCCTTCATTTCGATTTCGAGGACCGTATCCTGAAGGGAAATATTAGGGTATCGCTCTTTCCGACACTGGCAAACCATGACCACGGTTTTGTCCTGGTTCGGACTCGTCAGGTGAAGATAGCCTGAGCTGGGGTGGAACACAGACCTTAGTAGTTCACTTCTGACGCCTTGAACCCTATTCTTCTAAGATCCGCAAGCAACGTTTGGCACGACGGAAAGTAATTCAAAGCTGCATTTATGGAGTACACTTACCGTTTGCTACGCCGTGGTGCTGCATTCTACGTAGTTTCGTAGCATTCATGAGTTACAACACAGAAAGCTAGGTATATTCAAGGCGTAGGATGGGAACGTAGTTTTATATAACAAAGTGTAAGTGGATGAGTGTATCATCCAGCCGCCTTCTAAATATTGTTGGTGTCGGTGCAGAGACGCTCAAGGTAAGGGGAACATGTCACACGTAACATTCACGGATAGAAAAGAATTTTCTGTGGTACGCAAAACTTCTATACCGTGCTGCGAGTTTCATGGTATAACCTCTCGTTTTTGTACTTTGATGTTGCAGTAAAGAGCAGTACACACGTTGTGGTTCATGCATCAGCAAGGTCGTTGCAGTTTCAACACTGTTCCTCATTAGCATGCAACGTCAGAAGCAGATAGGCTGCTCAAACGTGATACCACAAATAATGTGATCAGAGAGGTTTGGAAAAAAGCGGTTGATATAGTTGTTTTATAACGTTTCGGTCTTGACACATAAGCTTCGTCAGACCAGGTGAATCTAGGTGCAATTGGAGTAGCATTTGATAGCGAATAGGAACGATAACCGAGTTACCCGAGATTTTAGCCAAGGTGACATTACAGTCACCGTTCGTGTTGTCACCTCAGGCGGTTCAATCACAGTGGGAATAATCCAGTTATTCGATTGTGCTTCGTGCCATTGACGGATAGGCCCATGGAGGTGACAACTGGAGTCGAGTTGCACTTCCCAATCTCATCTGTCCACCGACGCTTGTCTGTCTGGCCAGCCTGATACGCTCGCCACGCATTAGCAAGTTCTACTCCCTTCATTCTCTTCAAACAGCTGTCCGATTTTGAAATTGCTAATGCCCCGGCCATCAACCGCTGGGGGTGTTGATCGCATACCCCTCCTAATGATCTCTGCGTTATCCCAATCGATCTGATGACCAGTGTCTAATGCATGCACAGTCACCACTGAGTCTCTTAATACTGCCTGGCATTTAAACTCGTTTGTCGGTGGTCGTGAAATGCACCTCCGATACTTTGTACATCATGTGTGTAACACCCTCCCGGCCTTGCCTATGTACACATGTGTACAGCCCTTACATTTAATTTGATAAGCACAGTTAGTCGTCCAATCATTGCGAGTAGGGCGCTTTATGTGCACTAGCGCTAAACATTGCGTTTGGCCTCGTGGAACGAGCGCCTTTATATTTTCCTTGTTTAGTACCCTCCGAATTGCCTCCGAAATGTCTTCCTTGCACAGAATTACTACCGTCCCTATCCACTCCGTTGTGGGTCATGACTGTTATCTTAGCACATGGCTTCATAATGGACAACAATGGGGTGTCATTTAGGTTCGCTTAGGCAACGTTGCAAAAAGCGAGAAGGTAGAGATTGCATACGAATTAAAGGAAACAGTACGCAAATGGAGAGTGTGATAAACCTTTAACATTTGTATTTGATAGAAGGTTAAAAACAGAGAAAGCGCCAGAGCAGACAAGGTAACACTACAATGGCAGACAGTTAGACTTATACCTGTTCCAAGTATGAACTAGCCAGACACTTTGAACGAATGAGGATAACAGTAGGAAATTTGTATCACGTACATAAGTTAAGTAGCTTAGTGACGAGATAGCAAACGTCCAAAATTTTAGTAGGCACAATCCCATTGTTCTAATCGCGGTTTGAGTAGAGATTTGCTGCAGCATATGTCAATGGCTATTCGAAGACGAGGTTGTGGTTGTCATTGATTAAGTCCTATTTCTATGCGTGCTTTTACATACGTTTTGTAAGGTGGACAGAAAGAAAATAAGGCGTTTTAGCACTACAACGAAATAGCAGAACCCCTTGACACGCAAAACACTTTCCTGCTACTTCTCTCTCTGTTGCACAGTCCACAGATTTCCGCCAAATTTGTGCAAATTTCCCTGGGCTCACTGCATACATACAAGCAATCTGCGAAGATTCAGACTGTGCTGGTAACGACCGAGCCATCTCCAGGACATTGATGCTAAATCACAGTGAACCAAGTGAATTCTGCTCAGGATAATGCTGCATCTATTGCCTCACGCCGGAGAAAACCATCTGAGCTCCTCAGTTGCTGCATAAGTTCCCACAGAAACCCAAGCTAACATTGTGTTTCCTTCAGCGCATTACCACGGCGTGGCAACACATGTGCCTTATCAATATTCAACTTTCCCTCCAGTGTAAGCTATTTTACTGAGTTCCAAAAACGAAGGTGTAGGAGACTTGCTTCGCCTTGGTTGGAGCAATAAAAGAAAGCATTTGGATAGCCAGTCTTGCTTACTCGTTCGGTTGCAGTGCAGTAGTGCAAGGTCATATATTAACATCTCTAGTCTCAACTCGCATGTACGTCTGGTGCCTAGGTCTCGTTAGTCCACAACAGTTCCGATTCGCTTGGCTACTCTAAGCGTGTAGGGTATTCACTTGAAGAACCTTCGTCAGTTCCCACTAAGAGTCGAAACAACTGGGACGCTTTCATACACTCTCAGTGAGTATTCTATTATCAACAGCCTAGGCGAAAATTTCCTTGCCCTTCATAAAGCCGGAAACAACACAATCAAACTCGAATTCTCGACGAAATACACTTGTTTTGTATACCAGCAATCCAGTAAACGTTGTCTCCCAGTTTTCTTTCCATGGTAATTAAAGTCACAAAAAGGCTATTTAGAAGACAAAGAAATTCGCAATCGCGATTTGTCTCAGGTTAGCAGGCCGCTAAATTTATGCCGGTAATTACACATTAAAAAGGAATGCAGGAGAATATTATGCATGGATTGCGCCTGTGGTTTAAAGTGAAACTCAAAACAGTGAATATCATGCCCGGCCAACCAGACTATATATTAAATAGTGTCAGAACCTGTTTTAACCTAAGCAATGGTGAAAGTGTTCCAAAACAAAGGGCGGCTCAAGTATGTGTTCATCAGTTTAATTGCAAACCATAAACTAAACCTCAGACGAACTCATTCGATCAAATGGCTTTGTGGATGACTAGTTACTTTGTAAGCAATTTACGGGTATACCAAAAGGGGCAGTGTAACCAGCAGAAAGCTAGCGTAATAAGTGTATACCCAGCGTGACTTTAAATTAAAAGTAGCAGTTAACTAAATATTTAAGTCTAATCAGAAACGAACAATAATTATAACAGGACAGTCATAGATGCTTCATGAACAGCAGGTGGCCAGCTGCCGACCGATTCATACTGCATATATCTGGGTTTTCTTATTAGACCTTGTAGTTTGCATTTAAGAAAGTGATTGATTTAAAATGACTGGAAAATCAATTCCAACACTGTTGTAAATACAATACGTAGCCTCGAATATGTAATCGCACTAGGCAGCATAGGGGAACTGTGCACCAGTAACCCTTACTAAACACACGGTCTAGGTTTGTAAAACTAATGAGGAAAGTTGGATAATGCAAGACGTGCGGCGGTTTGCGGAAACGGCTCAGTGGACCAGTTTGCTTATCAGTAGGTTTACAATGGTGGAATATGTGATCTTGCGGTGTCAAGAATAAGTCCTTTATGTGAACTGAACAGGTCAAGCTTTTCATAACGTAATTATGTAAATTATACTAGTGTAACATATAATTGCAAGTTACTGATAATTGTGTAGTCTTCTGTAAGTAACTGTGGGGATCGAGATTGTTCATTTCTTAACTAGCAAATCCTGTTGGACCAAAAATGCACAATTCTCTTTGGCTTTACACCCTCTATCAAGCAAATAGTTATTTTACCAGATTGTCGGTTCAGTATACTTTCACACTGTCCTTCATGGTCACACATGATTGATGGCAATTAAAATGCAAATAAGATTAACGCAGTTTAATTACTGATCCGACATAGAAATCCTAAGTTGCGAGTAAAACCAGCATTAGTTACTAATTTCGCATCCAAGCTAAATAATTCCTAGACGACCAACTTGAAAATCGGATGATCCACTTGTAATCAAGCATAAGGTCAGCTAACTTTATCGCGACATGGAAGAATTTACCGGCGAGTCTTATTATTAAAGCAATGCCAGTTGGATACGGCGGAATGAATTAACATTCATCCAAGAACGCTTCAAGTTGTGAAGTTAGATAGCAAGAACGAGAGTTCGTTAAAATATGCGATGTACATGACTGTAATTCCTCTTTATATTTTGCCTTAGATTTCACCGAATTACACAGGAACTATCAGAAACTCTGGACAGTTTTGTTGATCGCCTCATTCCGGTGGAGGACCACAGGATTATCCAACCATACCATAAAATGAAATGGTGGAAGTCATGCAAGTGCAACAGTTGACTATGAGAACGATCAATAACCGCATTTAGGAATGCCTACTTTCTGAAAACGCTTCCAAATTGTCTTGGGATAAGGCCGTGAAAATAACTCGCTTAGAAACATTTACTGACTAGCAGTTGCTATGTTTCGTTACCCCGCAGACTTATAAGAGATTGCCAAGATCATTCGCTCACCAACCGAATCTCAATCCCCGCAGAGATAACCCGCTGCGGTAGCCTACAGCCTAAAGTCAATTTTGGTATACGCCCTGCCTTAGAAATGGGTTGCGAAGGATGCAGCAACCGTGGACAATTAGCCCGCCGTTGTCGTTCAGTTTGCGTCCCTCAAATGTATCCTACAGATCCAGTTTATAGTTAGCAGTTACATTCATCTGAATGTGTATTTTTTAATGGATAACAGAGGTACTATGTCTAACTATCATTCCAGTATTTCAGAGCCTTAAATCCTATGCCTGACATTCGTACTGTTAGTTACTGCACACTACGTAGCAACACCTGTTGACAATGCATTGAATTCAACCTCTCCTAACACCATAGTAAGGAGCAGTTTTTATGGTCTCACCTACATGATATGCTTATACATCCTTCAACCTATCGATGTGAAAGTTATACAAAGGCCCCAGTAGAAATACGAGCATTTGTGGTGATTGTTTTGCAATTTGTGATCGTGCAATCATCGGTTAATTGTGTACGTCACCCGCGGGAATAACCAACTATACTCGGGGGCAATGCTGTGGTTGCTTTGGGAGTCACGCCTTCCCCTATTGTATGCGTATCATGGCGGTTAATCTATCAGACCTACCGATACAGTACCAAAACTGTTTGAACAAACATAAGGGCGCGTTCCCACCTTCGTTCGCCGCATATGTCTAAAGCAGGATGCAACAACAGTAGCTACTGCTCAGCGACGTCCAATTACTTTGTCCAGAAGGGAGGCTATTTCGTCAGCATTACGACAAGCTTTTGTATATGATCGTATTGAACCCATTCACTGTTCTGAATAATTCCACCTTCTGGTTACAGTCCTCAAAAAGGACGGTACAGTGAGAAAATGCAATGCCCTGCATGTCGTAAATCGTTAAATGGTGGTAGAAAAGTTTGTGCGTCCAACCGCGGATAAAATATTAGTCAAACTAGCCGGCGCCCGATTTCATTCAAAATCGGACCTTAAGAAGGCTTCCTCACATGCCTCTGATTCAGGAGTCACGACCGCTGACCACATTTCTTACTACGGACGGACTCATTCAGTACAAAGTTTTGCCAATGGGCTTGAGTTCAGCCCCAGCAGCTTGGCAAAAGTCTATGGTTCACTCATTTGCCAATTTACTTGGTTAAATAGAATGCATAGTCGAAATCTGTGTATTCAGTTGGACTCCAGAGGAACATGATTCACGACTGCATGCGCTGTTATGTCGACTATATAGCCTTAACTTCCGGTTAAACATCGAGAGTTGCAAAGTTAATGCTAGTGAAAGTGAGTTCTTGGGCCACGTTATAAAAACTGACGGTATGAAGCCGAGATTTGACAACGCGCGTGCCATCACTAAAGCTCCCTGTCCACAGAAATACAACGAAATAAGCATATTTGTAGTATGTGTTCTTACAAATTACGTTACCTGCAGGATTTCACGGACAGTGCTGAGCTACTGCGTGAACTGACAAAGGAAAATGGTGTATTTGTTTAGGATCACCCCCAAAAAATGCATTTGACAAGATAAAACACCGCATTGCTTCCCTACCAGCCATGGCGTCTTACGACGAGACTTGCCTAACGATTGTCTCTATTGAGCCAGCAAACATTTGGTTGGGTGCTATACTATCCCAAATTCAGAATGCGCATGAAGTATTTATTGTATATGCTTTCAAAAATTTGTCGGCGGCAGAGCTTTCTTACTCTACCGGGGAACAAGGAGCCCTTGCCTGCGTTCGGACCAGTGAGAAGTGGAATTTGTTCTTGTTCGAAAGACCCTTCCTTCTTTGTACAGACCACGCAGCGCTAACTAGCTTACTTACTCGGGGAACAAATGGCATTAGGCAACTTCGGATACATCGCTAGTATGCACGCTTGTTACCATACGATTTTGAAATTAAATTCCGTCCGGAGGTGAAAACCACGCAGTAAAAGGGCACTCTCGACTGCCACTCAACGAAACTGAAAATAATTGGGATTATAATGTGCGGTTACTGGTAACTCTCCCCATTGGTGTACCATTCTCGTCTCTGACTATGGAAAACCTCCAGAAGAAGACGGAGGATTACGACACACGCTGCCGCGTTCAGGGGTTTCTGCTAAACGGCTGGCCACAAAGTAACAAGATCGCAGGCGACTTTCGTCCGTACTACGTGTTGCGTCACGAACTTTCGTTTATAGATGGATGTTTAATGCACGAAAATAAATTTGTGGCTCTTCGGAGCTTGATGTTTAAGATCATGCTATGTGGTCACGAAAGCCACCCCGGTATCGTTCGTACGAAACGCAAGGTTGACGCATGCTTCGGGTGGCCCAGAATGTTACACGAAATAGAAAAACTTGCTCTTGACTGCTCTTCATGTCAAAGGGCAGACAAGGGTTCGAGGCCGGTTCCCTCCCACAAATCATCCAATTGACTATCCTATGCGACCGTGCGCCAAGGTAGCTCTTGACATCATGGGTCCATTTGGCGGAGCGCCTCATCATCAATGGAACTGCTTAGTGTCCATCTGCTTTTACAGTAAATGGCCAGAAATCGGTTTGTGTGTAGAGGTGGCTACTGTCATCATTGTTCGATGGCTGAAAGATATGTTCTCCAGTTTCGGACTACCAGAGGAGAATGTGAAGGACAGCGGCCCGCAGATTACAAGCTACGTGGTTTATCTCTTCCTTCAAATTTCCGCTATCAGACCCTCACGTACAAATGTGTATAAGGTAGCGGCAAATAGCATGGTAGCGCGGTTCAGTCAATCCTTGAAAGAGATTATCCAAATTATTCGCTTACCTGATACATGTTGGTAGAATGCAGTTTTACAAACACTGTTTTCTTACCGAATTGGACATCACAGAACCACAGACTATACGCAAGCTGACCTCACGCTCGGGCGTGTCCTTCGGAGAAAGTTGAATGCCACAATCCCGATTTCTACCACTAATAATGCCAACATTATATCGTCGCCATCGATATCAGAGCACTGACCGGAAGCTTACTACTCCGCTCCAGCTCGGAACATTCGTGCGCGTGAAGGTAAACGCTGCATCGGAAGGACAGCCGTCGTTACTAGATCCGATAAGCATAACGTGTGCGTGTGTTCTAGGCACTTAGCGGCTAAAAGATAGCCGCACAGTCAACGCACGGAGGTTATTCACAAGTAGCAGACGAACGGACATATGCCACCAAACTTCGCTGACAAAAGTGCGCAAAGCACGCAACTCCGCAGGACGGACCGAGCACCAAAACTAACGGATCACCAAGTTTCGACGCATTACATTATTAAGCGGAGAGGCGACAGTGTTTATCCGGACGGCATACTTAACGGATAATCTAGACAGACACATGTAAACAACCCAAGGGATATACATATAGGTAAAGACTTCGCTGCTTCCTTATTGTTTCATACTTCTTGCGACACATATCCTACACAGTTATTTGGACACTTCTCAGGTTATAGTAGTTTGTTTACCGGAGCGATATACATACTTCAGCTCGTGCATTTGACTTCTCTCACACAACAGGCATGTTTAGCTGTTCAAATAAATTTGCAGGTTAATTCGGATGTCTGCACAGTATTACATGGGCGAGGGTGCAGCTGAGTGGCCAGACCTCGGATGAATTTGCGGTTGTCTCTGTTATGAAACCGCCGTGTCTAAGCTCATGCTCTGCGTTATATTTTCTTCATGCCATGAAGTCTTGTGTGTTTGACGCTGCTTCTGCTTACAGTGTTCGTGTGGAGCACCATACTGATGGCGAGTTGCTGATCGTTGGTTGTTTTGGTGCGCGAACCATAATCTGTGGGCCAACAATCCCTACGTTGCTGTTCGTTGACGAAAGTGCGTTGTTCGCACACAGCGCGGTTGAGTTGCAACATATGACTGAGCTCTATCTTCGACAGCGGCCAAATCCGGGCTCATTATCAGCACAAGCAAAACTGTCTATCTCTTCCAGCCTTCACCGGAGGTACAATCCGAAATGTTGCCGCAAATCAGCATTGGTGACGAAACATTGTAAACCATCTCTCGCCTCTGCTACCTTAGGTGTGTGGTTTCGACTGATCAGCAACAACACGATGAGCTTCGTATCAGCGTATTGAAAGCAGCCTCGGCGTTCGAGAAGCCTGAGTACCGAGTGTGGAATAACCACCTGCTTATCGTCGGCACGAAGGTGATTATGTACAAATCCATGTTGCTGTGCGTTGTTCTATGCGGCAGCGAAATGTAGACGATATACAGGCGAGGCTTGAGATATCTCGAGCGGTTGAATCAAGTGTCTGCGACGGATTCTGCGCATCGGTTGTTGTGACAGTGTTATGGACACGGAGGTGCTGCGCCTATGTGTACCACGTGAACTGCATACGTCTGCTGAAACACTTGTGGTGGCTGGTAATGTGAGGCGAATGTATTCGACGCGGAGACCGCAGCGGCTGTTATATAGCTGGCTAAGCGTGTGGAAGAGGCATGTGGGAAATCCAAAGCTCCGATATCAGGACATGCTGAAAGTGAGCCCATCACTTTCTAATTTTGAGTTATTTGTTCGGAATCGACAGCGGTTGATCAGCGTGCATGGCGCGATCTGATCAGGAATGCAGTTGCTGAGGTGCAAGTGGAAGCCCTCGTGCATGCAGAGGAGAAACGGCAAATGTGGATGCGACAGCCGACTATGGGCTGTACTCCATCGACGTCTAGCGCATGCTGCAGTTACAAATGCGGTCGCGAATGCATGAGTCAGACAGGCCTAGTGAGTCACGAGCGAGACCACTCGGGACCAAGATCGAAAAGACGGCGGGTCATGCTGAGAACGTAAGCAGAACCGGTGCAGCGTTGGTATGTACGTTGTATTCGGTTTTATAACCACCTGCTTGTGTGCTGAGTTTATTTATTTCAGATGGTGGATTTGTTATCGTGTATTATGGCAATTTTTACCTCAGTTGAATATCTACATGAATTACCTTCTTTTTATTTGCACACGTCGCTTAAGCTAATTGCAGTTTATTTTGCCCACAATTTTACGTTTGTGGCTGTTTTTGATGCACATTTTATAACATCTTGAACTTAGGGTGATTTGTTGGTGGCCAACTTATTACGTACGCTAATTTAGCGGTGCGTTATATCAGCGGTTTCGTATGTTTTGTTCGATATGCAATATTTGTTCCGATCATTTCAAGTGATTGGCTTTTGCTGGATATCCCCGTTATGGCTGCGCTCGATGTGCATGTTTATGTGGTGGCTAAGCCTCTCTTACTTACCACATCTCCATACTGGCTCCAGGAGACCGTTGGTCTTGTTGGAGGGGACGATGTGCATGGTCCAGGTTGCCTTGCTAGGCTGGAAGTTTGCTTCCATGCATTCAGTTTGCAGCGGAATGCAGTCAAGCCACCGCTTTGTGTGCACGTGCCTCCCAAACTAGAGTGTGCTTTGCCTGTGAAGAAGTTTGGGCCGGCTCGAATGATGAAACCTGGCATCCACCCACGTGCCTCCCGGTCTTATTCCTTCTTGTTTACACTAGATATTGTGTGCATGAATGGAGCTGCCAGTGGTACAGCGCAAGCCACAGCTTGGTCGTTCCTTGATGAAGAACCTCCGGAAGTCGCCTGGCACATGTTCGTCAAAAAATGCAGTCAGCTGATTGCAGAAGCTCCAGAGATAAAAGACTGCAATAAGTGTTCATCAGTTTTTTCGTTAGGAGCGGAACTCAAAAATGGATGGCAGTACGCAACGCAGCATGGCGAGTGTACTGAGAACCTCCAGCATCAGAAACTTGGGACCACTACGTAGCCAAACGTAACCACTGCAAGCAACTGATAAAATAAGATGAAGCCGCCTATCAGCACAACATGGCGAAAACCTTCAGTGCTAACCACAAACTGCTGTACAAACACGTCAGTAGCTTACGAAAGGTGAGACAAGGATTTCCTCCACTCAGGACGGCTGATGGCCCAACAAGAACGGTTGTATAAGCAGCAAACGCGCTGCGGATGCGATATGCCCCATGTTTCAAAGGGTCTTGCCACCAAGCGTTCTACCAAACTTTGTTGCTTCCGCGCCAGGACTAATCCACATCACTTTTACCGCGGAGTTCGTATTGCAAACGCCGTTGTCTCTACGCAAACACAGCTCGCCGGGTGTCGACACCATTCGTCCACAGGCAATGGAAGCAGCAGCAAGCCAACTGGCAGGACCTCTAGCTCAGATTTTGCAGCGCCGCCTAAACCAGAATCAAGTTCCCGCTATGTGGAAGCTTGGAATAATAACCCCGATTCATTAAGGTGGAAGCAGAACGGACCCCCTCCAAGTACCGCCCAATATCCTTTCTTCCTATACTCTCCAAGTTCACGGAATCCATAGTTGCCGATACACTGGTGTGCTAGCTAAAAAACTATAACATGAGCACGTCTGAGCAGTACGGTTTCCTTCGACAGCCGTCTTTTAAAACGCATTTACTAATCGCACCAGTAGTTGGGCCGAGGCAGCTGACGCTGGAGAAGGCGTTGTTGTGATCTACCTGGATTTTTCCAGGCTTTCGATCGTCTAGACCATCGAATACTACTCTCAAAGCTGCTGCATTACGGGATCGGCGACTCTCTTTTAAGCTGGATTGCCAACTTTCCACTTCAACGGCAATTAGTGGTCAGAGTTCGGAGCTCTTTTTGGACCCCATACAAGTCGCGTGTGGTGTGCTGCAAGGCACAGTTCTTGGCCCACGTTTGTTTTTGGTGTTTGTCAATGACCTTGCACAGGGAATCACTTTAAACGTCTTATTGGTTGCCAACAATTTTGAGCTTTGACGCGGGATCCAGGCCTACGCCGAAAAGGCCCCGAAGAATGGAAACCAACACGTCGGGCTGTTGCGACGGGCGTTTGGATATATAAACATCACCATATTTCGACAAATGCTCAGTGCGTATGTTCGCCCCCATGGCGAATACGCAATCGAAACCTAACATTCATGGCTAAAACACGACCTTAACGTACTGTAGCAGCCACACATCGAGCAGCTAAGAACGTAATTGGAAGCCGCAAGCTTTCATACCAGGTGAGGCTGCAACGATTTGGGGTATTCAGTGGAAGCTATCGCAAATTACGAAACGACCTGAATGTGGCACACTTGATTTTTCGAGACCCACATCATGTGTACCGCACTTTACTGCAATTCAGCAGCAATACAACCCTGGGGGCCACTCATTGAAACTCGTTGTACAGTCTAGCTACTTGGATTGCCGCAGAAATTTCCTTTTTATTCGTGTCTGTCACCTGTAAAATGCTCTTTCCAAATCAGTCGTCTCTGCACCGACACCAACGGTAATTAACAGACCGTTGGATGCATTCAGAGCGAGGTTAGCTGACAGCTAGCGATCGCCGGACCGTGTCATGTGGTTGTCTTTAGTATTCTCGCTCGAACTGCCGGCGTGCCGGCCTATACCTCACCAGTTTTACGCTTGCATTCAGCTGATGCCTGAACTAAACCACTTGTATGAAGATGCTATATGTCCTCACCACTAAGGTTAGACAGAAACAATTATGTGTCTGCACTCGCGCGCCAACGCCATTCTGCTAAGCATATGATGGAACGGACAACTATCGTAAATGACCGGCATTCACCATAAGCGAGCCGCGGTCGGTTCATGAACCGCGCTTCACATTCCGGAATGCGTTCCTTGGCTCTCTTCCATCGGACGTACTGTACACCGTGAGTCACCCTGAAGTGATATTTGGTCAATGAATTTTTTTCGGCAAGAAAGCACCCGATTTTCATCTAACGACACACTTTGAACAACATACAATGAATCTATACGGATTAAGAAGCACTGCTTTATAAGTCCTGCTGGGTAGTTTGTTGAGGTAAAAAACAATAAGAAAACAGTTGGTACATTATGTATGAAAGTAACTTCCCGTTTCAAAGCTGAATTCATGGAGCACGCTATGTGGTTGGGTTGCGACTCGCAACCTCTATTGAGACCTCGCTCACTTTGAGGTAAAGCTCGGTCATTCCGATCTCGAGGACCGTATCCTGAATGGATATATTTGGGTGTTGCTCTTCCCAACAGTGGCACACTACGACCGCGGTTTCGCCTTGGTTTAGACTCGTCAGGTGGAGATAGCCTGAACTGGAGTGAAACACAGATATTAGTAGTTCACGGTTGACGCCTTGAACCCTATGATACTAAGATGCGCGAGCAATGCTTTGCACAGCAAAAGGTATTTCAAGGCTGCATTCATGGAGCACGCTTACCGTTTGCTCCGCTGTGGTGCTGCATTCTGCGTAGTTCCATAGCATTCAGGAGTGACAGCACAAAAAGCTAGGTATATTCCAGGCATAGGATGGTAACGTAGTTTTATGTTACAAAGTGTACGTGGATGAGTGCATCATCTAGCAGCCTTCCAAATATTCTTGGTGTCGGTGCAGATACGTTCAATACAATTAGAACATGCCACAGTTTACATTCATGAATGGAAAAGAAAGTTCTGTGGTACTCAAAACCTCTAAACCGTTCTGCGATTTTCATTGTACAACCTCTCTCTCCTGAAATCTCTGTTTTGTGTTTCTGTCGTTGTAGTAAAGAGCGTTACACACGTTGTGGTTCATGCATCAGTGAGGTCCTTGCAGTTTCAAAGTTGTTCCTCATTAGCATGAAACATCGTAAGCAGATGGGCCACTCAAACTTGATGCCAAAAATAATTTGATCAGAGAGGTTTGGAAACAATCGGTTGGTATAGTTGTTTGGTAACGTTTCCGTCTTGGCGCACTAAAATTATCAGACCAGATGAATCAGGGTGCAATTGAAGTAGCATTTTATAATGAACAAGGACGATAACCGCATTACCCAGGACTTTAGCCAATGTGTCCTTACAGTCACTGTTCGTGACATTACCTCAGGTTGTTCAATCACAGTGGGAATAATCCAGGTCTCCGATTGTGCTTCATGGCATTGACGGATAAGCCCATGGCGGTCGCAATTGGAGTCGAGTTGCACTTACCACTCTGATCTGTGCAACGACGCTTGTCTCCCTGGCCGGCCTAAGGACGCTCGTTAAGCAATAGAGAGTTCTATCCCCTTCATACTATGCACACAGCTGTCCGATTTTGAAATGTTCAACATCTCGGCTGGCAGCCGCTGGGGTTTTGATCGTATACCCCTCCTTATGTTCTCTACGTTATCCTGGTCGATCTGTTGACCAATGTCTAATGCGTGTACAGCCACCACCGAGTCTCTGCCTGGCATTTAAACTCGTTTGTCCGTGGTGGTACGTAGGTTACGTAGCTTAGTGACGAAGTAGCAAAAGTTCAACATGCTAGCAAGCTACTCCAATTGTTCTCATCGCGGTTTGAGAAGTGATTTGTTGCAGCACATGCCAAATGCTATTCAAACATGTGGTTCTAATTTTCACTGCTTAGGTCTTATTTTTATGCGTGCTTTGACATAAGTTTTGTAAAGCGGACAGAAACACAAATAAGACGTTTTAACACTACAATAAAAGAGCAGAACCACTTGACACGCAAACCACTTCTCTGCTACTTCTCTCTCTGTTGCGCAGCTCACGAAGCTCCGCCGGCCTCACTGCAGACATACAAGCAATTTGCGAGGTTTCAGACTGCGCTGGTGACGACCAAGTCGTCTCCAGAATATTGATGCCAAACCACAGTGAACCAAGTGAACTCTGCTCAGGATATTGATGCAGCTATCGCCTCACACCGTAGCAAACAACCTGAGCACATATGTTGCTGCAGAAGTTCCCACAGAAACCCACTTTAACACTGTGTTTCCTTCAGCGCACTATCACGGCGTGGCAACACATGCGCCTAACCAATGTTCACCTTTCCCTACAGTGTACGCTATTTTACTGTTACAAAAACGAAGGTGTAGGAGACTTGCTTCGCCTTGATTGAAGCAATAAAAGAAATCCTCTTGATAGTCATTCTTGCTTTCTCGTTCGGTTCCCGTGCAGTAGTGCCAGGTCACATCTTGACGTCTCTAGTCTCAACTCGCGTGTACGTCTGGTGCCTAGGTCTCGTTAGTCCACAACAGTTCCGATTCGCTTGGCTACTATACTCGTGTAGGTTACTCACTTGAAGTAACTTCGAAAAAATTGGGACGCATTAATACACTCTCAGTAAATATTTTATTATCAACAGCCCAGTCGAAACATTCCTTGCCCTTCATAAAGCGGGAAACAACACAATCAAACTCGAATTCTCGACGAAATACACTTGCTTTATATACCAGCAATGCAGTAAACGTTGTCTTCCAGTTTTCTTTCCATGGTAATTAAGGTCACAAAAAGGCTATTTAGACGATAAAGAAATTCGCAGTGGTGATTGGTCTCAGGGTGGCAAGCCGCTAAACTTATGCCAGTAATTACGTATTAATCAGGAATGGAAAGAATATTGTGCATGGATTGCGCCTGGGGTTTAAATTGAAACAAAACGGTGAATATCCTGCCCGGCCAACCAGGCTATTAATTAAATAGTGTCGGGATATTTTTAACGTAAGCAATGGCGAAAGTATTCCGGAACCAAGGAAGGCTCAAGGATGTGTTAGTCAGTTCAATTGCATGTCATAAACTAAACCTCAGATGAACTCTTTCGAGCAAATGGGTTCGTGGAATGACTATTTATTTTGCAAGCAATTTACGGGTACACAAAATAATCAGTAGAACCAGCAGGAAGCTAACGTATTAAAGTATACACAACACGTGACTTTAAAGTAAAAGGTATTATCTAACTAAATATTTAAGTATAATTAGAAATGAACAATAAATGTGACAAGACGGTCGTGGGTGTTTAGTGAACAGCCGGTGGCCAAATGCCGACCAATTCATACTGCGTATATCTGTGTTTCCCTATAAGAAGTTGCAGTCTGTCTTTAAGAAAGTGTTTGATTTGAAATGACTAGAAAATTAATTCCAAGCCAGTTGTAAAGACGGTATTTTGCCTATACCATGTAATCGCACGAGGCAGGATAGGGGAAATGTGCACCAGTAACCCTTACTAAACACACGGTCTAGGTTTGCAAAACTAATGTGGAAAGGTGGATAATGGAAGACGTGCGGCGGTTTGCGGAAATGGCACGGTGGACCAGTTTGCTTATCGGCAGTCTTCCGATGGTGAAATATGTGATATTGAAGAGTCAAGGATAAGACCTTTGTGTGAAGGGAAAATGTCAAGAGTTTCAAAATGTAATTGTGTAAACTGTACTTTGTAACTTGTAATTGTAAGTTACTTGTAATTGTGTAACTTTCCGTAAAGAAGTAAGTGTGGGGATCGAGAAACGTTTTGTTAATTCCTTAAATAGCTAATCCAATTTGGCAACAAATTCACAATCCTATTTGGCATTACACCCATTATCAAGCAAAAAGTTATTTTGCCAGATACTTAGCTCAGTATAATTTCACACTGTCCTTCATGGTCACACATGATTGATGGCAATTAAAATGCAAATAAGATTAACGCAGTTTAATTACTGATCCGACATATAAATCCTGCGTTGCGACTAAAACGAGCATTAGTTAATGATTTCACATCCAATCTAAATAATTCCTAGACGACCAACTTGAAAATCGGATGATCCACTTGTAATCAAGCATAAGGTCAGCTAACTTTATCGCGCCATGGAAGAATTTAGCGGCGAGTCTTATTATTAAAACAATGCCAGTTGGTTGCGGCGGAATCAATTAACATTCGGCTGACCATACTTCAATTTATAAAGTTAGATCGCGGGAACGAGAGTTCGTTAAATTATACGATTTGCATGTCTGTAGTCATAAGTATTGAAACATTTTCAATTCACTTGCGGTTGCATGGATTTTCTCTTATGGCGAAACTATATAAGCGGTACTAATGCGATACGCTAAAACCAACTAAAATCCGCTTAACATGTCATTGATAATTTTAACATTTGTGGTTCTCCTTCTAGTTGTAGTAGGACAATCCGAAGTCCCCTTCTCTTACTGTAGTAAGCCAGCGTTATATGCCATCTGCATTCCTTCATATATTCTACTTGCTATGTTTATAAGAAGCATACTTATGTTGTCTTTCTTGTCTCCCCAGATAAATTTAACGACGTGATTTCGAAAATCCGGGTTTCAAATTGCGCGAATTCACCATGCAAGCTATATAGAGGACACTTTTCCAAAATATGGGTAGATATTGATCCACGTGAGCGAGCTGTGCTTCACTATTTGCTTACTAAAATGCCGCTTGTATACACGCTGATGATGAGGCACTTCAATTATGCCTTTGCTAACAGGCTACAATATCAGTTTTGGCACCGTCTATTTAACAGCAGTGGAACTTCCAACAATGAAAAGATACCTTATTTTTGATTCAGACACTTGGTGCAACAATAAAGCGTACTCTCATTGTGAATTTGAGAGACATGAACTATATAACACATGGTCACATTTGATACCAATTTTCCCTGACAGCGCTCCGGTAAGTGACACAGTCAGTTTTTCAACATCCAGCTGCTTGAAGTCGTTGGGATCTCATGATCGAGTAATGTGTATAGTATTGGAGTAAGTGTGTTCAAAACATAAGTTCATCATAGTAGAACAGAAAAGCATAAGGAGTATGCTTCAGAATTTTTATATAAAATCACCGGGTAACAAGAAGTTTATTGACAGTGTGTAGATAAACCGACCACGCCAAACTTCATCATAAAACAAAGCCAAGATTAACTCAACGTTGTTTGGCGATATTTAAATGAAAATAACGTTTACCCAAATCGTAACTAAATGGTGGTTACGGATAGCTTGTTAGAAATAAGCTAACAGTAATTTTATTAAAATTATTTTGCTATCATGTTTATACTTATGGTGGCATTTTGCGTCTTTTTCAGGGAGCGCAGTTATTAGAATGGACATTTGAACAAAATGGTCAAACAGAGGTTTGCGTAATGTTTATGGTTATAGTTAACTAACAATTTGATATACTTCGCTGAATTAATCCTATGTGGCGCATTCATGATTTTTGTATGTGTTTTTCCATAATACACAGCAAATACCCCAGATTGTTTTATTAGCACGCAATACGACTGCAACCTGCTCTGGTACTACAATGGAGTTGTCACGTTTAAATCGATTTAAGGTCACCCAATTTTACGTGGAATAAAGCTAGCTTCATTTTTCGCACGCTTGCCTGTTAAGATCTAGACTGTCATCGACATTAGGCCCTAGCGTATGGTACCCAGTAGGCATCCAAAGATATCTAAATACTAGGAAAAGTTGCATCAGTTGTTTTGTGCCCCCAAATGCGTGGAAAGTTTGAACCACTTGAACTCGTGAACTACTGGGAGGAAATCCTTATCAGTATTTTGAACCAATTGCGCCAATTCTAGACAGTTTAATTGTGGCTGTACTTATCGATTAATTTGGAATCTGCTAAATAACCAAGGTAGCTGATGGATGGATCAAAGAGTAATCAATATTTTTGGAAAAGCGAAGACTCCGAGAATTTCCAAAGCGTCGTGAGTTTAGAATTGAAACCGAAGCGAGGCGTTACACTGCAGTCAACGTTGACAAACTTGAAACTCGCGTGGTTATACTATCTGTCATAATAACGATAATCGTGACTTCTAATTTCCACAAAAATTTCACACTCACGAAACCACCAATAATAAATTTGCCATCGGCCTTTGAACACCTGAAGGACAGATACTTCGATTTATTGGGAAGTGGCGAGTGGATGAGTCGATCTGCAACCCAAGGACATATACTGTGAGCTTATTGGCAATACGTCACGAACCAAGCAGAAGTAAGATATTAAATTGCGCACCTGATCGTCAGTCCTCGGTAGCTCAGTTGGTAGAACAGCGGACCAGTATTCCGTATGTCCGGGGTTCTATTCACTGTCGAGGCAGATTATTGTGCAGCTTAATCGTGGCTTCACATTCTAAAACTATTACGTACTCACAAGACAACCAATACTAAAACGGCAGCTTCTTAACGAACTGAAATACAGGTCTCTTTATTTGATCCAATCGTAAGTTGCAGAAGAAATGGTAACCGCAATTACAGGGTTTCTATGGACAACGAAAGTAATCGTTTTTTTCGATGATTCGTTTACCATGTATTTAATATAAACATGGCTTCGGCGTTGACAAAAATCGGGAATAGTTCAGGTTCGTTTAACCGCCGTTTTGCACACAGGACAAACAATAGTGGTTAGGGAGTAAATAGACCATAAGCACAGGAAAAGTTATGCTTGCAAACATTTGTACAACAGGTATACAGTGTAAATTTTAACAACGAACGGACGGCGCATCACCTCAAGGATAAAAAGTTAAGCCGCGAACTGTCCTTGTGATGGACCAATTGATCTGTTAGAACGATTGATCAGCCTCACACAGGTAGCCATATATGATAACAGTAGGAAATTGGAAAGCAGTATATAATTTAATTAAACAATGAAAAATAAACAACTGAGACTAATTAATCACAGCTTAAAAGGCAGGTACTTGACCAACCCCGTAGGATACTGGGTGTATAACACAAAATTATCAGACGTAGGAGTCTTTTAACCAGTGTTTACCGATATAAATGCATGGATAAATAACGTCACTGTAGTCCAGAACACGATGTATGCATAGAGAAATAAACGCGATGCAGAGATCATTGACCTAAATCGCGACAGAAGTGAAATATGGTCCATCACCCATGCACCGCCTTATTGGGTCATCGTGACTAATTAGTCCAGTAGAAGAGCATGAGTAATATAACTAATAAAAGACTCGTTTGGCCAACGAACTGCCAGGAGCTAAGAGCAAAATTCAATCATTCTTTGAAATTATCCATATTAGGATAGGATACAGTTGGGTTCGGGAGAGATTTACGGTGTTGGCAAACCCGAAGAGAAAAGTAACTCCGTCGACACTCTATATGGCTGCTTTTTCCGCTCAGTTGCAAACAGTTGCCTCTGAGCATGGTGGTGTGGCTGTTTCAGCAAAGGGCGGCATACGTGGTTGGGTTCATTCAATATTTGGTACATACTTATGACATCATCACGCAAACTCCAATAGCGTCCGCTGAAAGCTTCAAATAACTTCCGCCTTCGCTGGTAACAACGATAGCATAGGCCCTTTACATTCTTTGTCGCCGTGCGTTTCGGTGTCTCATGCATCACCAGAAAGCTTCAACCGAATTTCTTGAAGCTTGAATAGTGTAGTTAACTTGAGGGAACATATAGAGCTTGTGCGTCTTCGGGAACATGGAGCTATCACATATTTCGAATGCCCTTTGCAGCACCGACGTGCTAGTCGCACCATTCCGCAGCTGCATCAGTAATGTTTGGACAGTTCAGGTTAATCTGTATGAACAAACCTAGGTCACGTTTCTGGGAGCGGCTTTGAACTCCGTTTGCTCCGTGCATCTAAACTATACCTTAACGTGATGCGACGGTGGTAGCCGCTGACGCCTTGAACTATGGTATCGGAGCAATCATAAATCAGCGGTTCTACGTTGGTTCAGAAAAAGCCATAGCCCACCCGGCCAGGTCGCCATCGTCTGCGGAAAATAATCCTGACCATGTTGAGAGGGAACCTTTGGCGACTGCCTGCGCAGTGAAGAAATACCACCAGATGTTGTGCTGGAGAAAGTTCACTCTACCTCCCAGTCACAAGCCATTGCTGGCGCTTTTCGGCTCAACCTCAGGTATTCCGATATATACGGCCAACAGGCGGCCGCGCTAGACCAAAAAACGAAGGCTGTAACTTTGACGTGAAGCATGTCTCCTGAAAAAGTTGTTGCTCAAGCAGATGCAATCTCACGTTTATTGACGAACGGAAACACGCCAGGCTGAAGGTACTGTTATTGACATCACCTCCTTGGAGACTGAAGGGAAACGAGCAGTAGCGGTATGTCTAAAATTTCTGCCGTTGAGTTCCGAATTGATATGCGATGTGACGAAAAAGATCCCATCCTACTACAGGCTATGGAATTTTACACCACTCACTGACCAAACGATAAGTTGACTGGCGAGCTGCAGGTACTGTCAGAAAGTAAGGATAAGTTCTCGGTTTTGCATAGCTGTCTACCTTACGCGGAATGCAGTGTAGGTACGCTGCCGACTATTACGTCAGTTTCACAGGGAACGCGTTCCTATTAACAGGATAGAAATAATCGCGCGAAGAGTTGTGTATTGGCCAAGTACTGACCCCAAACTAAAACAGTTAAACAACTCGTGTCCCAGGTGGGCCATCGCCGACAAAGCCTGCAGAAGAGCGGAGTTGTCTTCTTGGCCAATAGTAAGAGAACCATGGAAGAGCATTCATGCGG
>CALYDF020003080.1:0-40394 GCA_944474145.2 Dicrocoelium dendriticum
CTTCAGCATAATTTTTGGTGCCTCATCGGTCGGTAACCTTGGAGCTGCACTCAAATGGGCGCAGTGCCCGGAAACGACACATGCCGTCGAGTACGGTAGCCAACAGATACCCGAAAGACATGAGACTGAGACGACGCAGGTGGTTCAAGTGCAACAGTTGGCCTAGTACTGCATCACATAGCCCGTCGTTTAACATTAGATTGCAAACGCCAGTATCGCTCGTTCGGTAAAACAAAACAAGAGAAACGCTAAGCAAAACCCCGATGGTCGATAACAGTCGCTTGAGGCCTCAAAACAGAGTGATCAGGCTCATGATCCATACCATAAGAGAACATGCACTCTATATTCGACCGATAATTTAATGCCGCGCTGCCTTCAACGCCGACCGAAAGGTCACCAATTCTAGCATGTAGGTGTGAGCGATATCGCAATATCCTTGGCTCGCACGAGACTGTTGGTGGACGAGTGACAACGAAGCATCGGCATAGCGTACCTCCGCACTGCTGATGCTTCCTTGTTGGTGAGGATATTGTAACGCCGCCTTTCGTTCGTTCGTGTTGCCTTTGCTATAACCGCTAGGTCTCGCTTCTCTTCTCTGCCTTATGCTCTGCTACTGCTCAGACGTTCACCAACCTTCCCATAGTACGAAGCTCGCGAGTACTGACGTGTGCGCGCCTTTTGCCTAGAGCCCTTAACGCGTGCGCCTTGCTCCACTCTCTGAGTGCGCAACCGTCCAACCAGCCCGGAGAAAACAGAATATGAACACGACCGACAAGCATGTATAGTGTCGGAGGAGCGTTGATATTTATAGGACACACTTACCAATCCTTGTTGCGCCGCCTGGCTGATTGGCCCTTGACTGTCTGCCCGCTTGGCCAAGCTCAGCATTGCTCGCCCGAGACAATGAGGTGCGATTTCGTCAGCTTCTTATCAGGCGCATAGCAACGCAGTGATGGCTGATGCCGGATCTCATCAGCTTCTGGTTTGGCCACTGCAACGAGTCTGACATCCACTCACACAGACTGGCCAGACTCGCCCTGCTAAAGTGCATCATGGGAGTCGGCCGTTTCACCTCCGTGACAGAGGGAGATTGTAAAGTTATGCGGCTTTAAGTAACGGGCGGCACAAACTGATAGGTGACGCATCCGCCAGGAGTAGTAAATAGGTAAACACGAAATCTAGGGTATGTATACTCAGTCCCATGTTAGCTCCTCGCAAGTTGGATATGTGAAGCAAATGTTAAAACATCCAGAGTACCGCATCCCATAAGAAACAGCATTTTCAAGATAAGAGATAGCAAGCTCAGTTACCCACCTACTGCAGTTGTTTAAGCTTTCCCAGAGATCGGAGTCATAGCCAAAATCATCACTGTGCTGCATGGTTGTGCCAAACAGTATCGATGTGAAACGGTTAGACACATAATAAGTGCAAGCAGCGAAGAAATCTCTCTCCAATAATTCTCATCAGGTTAGTAAAATTACGAGAAAGAATCAGGCAACACAGTATACTACTGAAAACTGAGTTGAAGACTGCTAATCAACAGAGATCTGAACGAAACCAGTAAATTGGACCAATACTTGGGTCGATTCACTGGGAGCACACCTCGCAGCAGACGGTACGTCGCCAGTATCCAACATAAGGAAACTGCTTCGGGACCAAAGCAAGAAGAGGGTTGGTAGGAGTCATTTGAGTGCAAAATCCAGGCTGGGTCAGCCTGTAAGTGATTTCTTCAATTGTCTTCAAAAAACGCTTACCGAGTGCCTTAGCATAACATAGTGGCACGGAAGAAAGTTTAAAAAGCATCTGTTATACGGATTTCATGTCACCTTAGGAGTAAATTATTCATATCACAAGTGGATCGCCATAATTTTCAGCAACGACAGACTGACTGACTAGCCGAACAACCTCCCCGTGATGCCGCATAGGTGGTTCGGGTAGATCCCGTTCTATCGGCTGGTTGGGCGGCAGTGTTCCAGAACGTGGTGGGTCACCGCCTGGGAAGCGTTCTCCCTATAAAAAGACAGAAAAGTCTGTCTAACAGCACTGCGAGGTGGCGAATATGACACGCAACCAAATAAAGTCACTACTTCTTGCCTTTCCAAACAATCTTACCCAACCTGCGGACATCATTCATCTACCTCGAAGAATTTCTTTGATCCTTTCGCACTCAGACGATCCGACGGAAAACAATTACAAGTGCAGCAACATGTCCACAAATACAGACAACATTCCTGCATACACATACCTTCAGATATGCAACATAAATTCACTGTTATCGGTAAACTTGTGACGTTTCTGTACATTGACTGATTATCCCTGTAGCTTTACCTTGATTATGCCTACGAAGCGTGCTTCGTGCTGTCCAGAATATACCATTTATTTCAAAGCTGAATTTAGAGAGCACGCTGTTGGGTTGGGTTGCGACTCGCAACCTCGATAGAGACCTAGGTTCACTTTGAGGTAAACCTTGGTCATTCCGATCTCGAGGACTGTAGCTAGAATGAAAATATTTGTGCGTTGCCCTTCCCAAGGCTGGCACACCACGACCGCGGTTTCGTCCTGGCTTAGACTCCTCAGGTGGAGATAGCCTGAGCCGGGGTGGAACTCAGCTTAGTAGTTCATGGCTGACGCCCTGAACACCATGCTACTGAGATCCGCGAGCAACGCTTCGCACAGCGGAAAGTAATTCAAAGTTGAATTTAAGGAACACGCGGTGTGGTTGGGTTGCGACTCGCAACCTCTACTACTAAGCTCTGAGTTTCACCCCAGCTCAGGCTATCTCCACCTGACAAGTTCAAACCAGGACGAAAGCGCGGTCGTGGTGTGCCAGTGTTGGGAAGAGCAAGACCCAAATAATACTATTTATTTCTTTACTTAGTTTAGGTACTTTGTTTCAACAGTGCCAGTTCGCATCAGATTCGTCGAAGCTGGAATGCGCATAGTCGACGTCCGAAGTGGGATTAAGTTAATTAGAAAATAGACGGGATTAATCAGGCCGGTCGAAAATGCTCTTCTGAGTGTTTCGTCAACCGTTTAATTTCACAGATCGGAGGATGGATTAATTGTTCAATTTCCTCCGCTATCCCTTCCTTAGATGGAATTAAGTTTGTCTGCGAATATAATGATTTAAAACAGTACATTCTAATATTATTCGCCTTGTTTATCCCACAGTCCTTACTCTGTACCAGCACTCTTGATAGACCCTGACACTTCTAGTTGAGCTGCGCTTCAGAACACCGAACATCCGTTGAAAATGACCTCCAAATAAAACCACCTCCCGCACTCTAGATTAGGATGCTTCAGAGTAAGTGAGAAACTCTGAACGTACCAATGTAGTAAACACCGACCGTCGAGCCTCGATGTCCTTGAATCTCTCATGAAGGGACGATACGCGTACGCAGTGCAAAAAGAGAGTGGAAAGACTAATACTAAAGGGCATCTGGGCAGGGTGATCAAACACCACCCAGACTCAGCTTTTAGACGTTGAACGCAAACCAAGGAGACATCTGAACTCTAGTGACAAAAAGTATAGTCAAATGATCAGAATCCATTGCATCGGTAGTAGTTGCTGCAGTTAGGACAATTTCAACTGTTAGTTCAGCTTTCGTCTGCACGTCTGTAGTATCGTGTGTGCTCTGATGAACCGCTACAATTTGCGGTCCTCTCTGTGCATGGGTTAACCTGTTGGACGCCTCATATTCCCTGCATCACATAGCTAGCGAATTTTCTCCCGGTTGTGCATGAATCTGAGTATGGAGCACAAAGGAAATAGGCTAATACCAGCGAAGCTCCAAGTAGCCAAAGTGGGAACACCTTCTTTCCGCAGTTCGAAGTTACGATTGAAAGGAAATGTGCAGTGTGCAAAGCAGATGAACTGGACCAACGCTAGTTTTGCGGAACTAATCCACAATTTTACGTTTAGAGGCACCAATGTGTCTAAGAGGTGATAACTGCAATTCACGGAGTTAGGGTACAGCGATTGAAATGATCCGATAAACTAACGCATGTACTTCATACACGAACGTATGTAAGATAAGACGTCGGACAGAATGTCAAACAAGGGACAATCTAATGAATGCGGTGATGAGCGTGATTTCCATTCATTTGGAGTCAACAGCATACCAATATCTGCTTTCGTCCGTCATCACTGACTTATAGAATGTAATATCAGTTATATTTGGTAGAACCATTCATGATAGAAAATGTGGTTTGCGTTTCCCGACTGCTCGATATGGTGGTGCAGGTGCGATAGAGTATCATTACATTACATTACGCCGGGACCTCGTACGACGACGTTTAGGTGCTACGCGACCCCCGGCAATCACATGCTGACTATGGATATTGTGACCTAGTGCGTACCTACGCAGACTCTAACCTGTGAACGACAACAAGCAAGTATCACAATCCATGAAAAGCTGATGCGCCGTGTCGGAGGAAAAAAGAGTAGATTTAATAAGTATTCTAATCCAAATCAAGTCATTGACAAAATGACAAAAAATGAAATACAATCTCGGCAAAACGGAGAAGGTAGTATGATTGTGCAGTATCTGAGGATTCTGCAGCTTGGATAACGGGGACGATAAGTGAATAGAGAGTGCAATCATCACCGAGGGGGAGGAATTTTCTTCAAATTTTCCAGACATTCGAGCATCTTCTCGCGAGTTTCCGTCAGTAAAGCGTCGACATTAGACTCATTAAGTCCTTGCGTGCTTATTTGAGGGAGCACTTGTACGTAGTAGGATGCTAGTTAAAAAACAAAAACAGAAAAAAGCAGCTGGAATATAGGACTAATTGAAATGAGAACCTGCTGGCTGATCAGGTAAGAAATGATGGAACGATTGAAAAACTGACAAGTGAAGGATCGCTGTATATGAGCATAAACTGAAGTCACGTCAATAGCAATTTTAGCCAATTATTAATTAAAGCATTGACGAAGGAAATATGATTACTTCCTTGAACTTTAATCACATCCGGCATCGGCTGTCGCACAGATTTACAAAGATCGCCTCATCTGCTGCATACAGCAGGGCGGATAAGCGAAAACATGCTACGGCTGGTGACTTCTTTTCTGTTTCACCTATTTTTCTTACTCTCCTCCCAAGCCCCACCACTAACCTTTCTTTTGTAATTCCCAGCAGTCGCAGTGACACTGGAGTCGAATCATCTGCAGTTACCTTCCCGCGCCATCCACTGGAAGCCTATCAGCAACAGTCCCTTATAAAATCACGCTGTCCCGTTTCCTTAGCGGCGTTCAAAGTTCGCACCGGAAGAAAAATAGGTTAACAGGCTGCACTCGCACGCATGTTGGACACACTAGGCATTGTCGTATGTTGTGTGTCAGAAACTAGTGTCAATGACCATAATGAGGTTATTGGATTAACTGCGCCCGGCTTGTCCCATCGCTATCGGTTGCACGCAGTCGGAGACACTAATGCGGCATTCACTGGTCAAGCTTGGGTAGGCATCGTGCTCAGCTCCAAGACTGAGTCACCGTTGGTTGATTGGATTCCATTGAGCAGCCGTTTGTGTGCAGCCCGTTGATTAGCGAAATAGTACTAGACGCTGTTTGTTTGTGATTTCCCTTTACTGCAGTGCTGACGTTGCTAAGGACGCCTTCTACAACATAACTGAACGCGCTGCTCCGCAGTATTACGAGTTCAGGTAGGGTTGTTGCAGCAGGGGATATGAGTGAGCAAGGTCTGTGCTCTTCTGTAGCTTATCTACGTGGTAGGTATGCACTTATTTCCGATTGTTGACATCGGCGACTTCAGCAGCCTCGTGGGTGATTTTGTTGCTGACGTACAAAAGCTTGTTGAGGATCGCTTTCTGTGCCGATGACCTCGGCTTGTACCGCCGCAGCATCGGAGAGGCGTTCTCTCGTCGCCAATTTTGATCATGGCGTGCTGCACAAGGTTAACAGAGCTATGCTGCGTTTGGTGGAGTCATAATATCCCACGCTGTTCTAACAGTCCAGCAACTGCATAGGTTTGTCCACACACACAAAAAATAAGCAAAAGCCCATGGAGTGACAGGGGAAACTGGGTAACCGGCTTCGATGGGGATGAATGAGGCCTATGATCAAGAGAAAAGCGTGCACAATCGCCCACTGCTTGCGCAGTTACGTTGCATTTGCATGACCACAATGTCACCTGAACATCGTCCAATCGCCTTACCCCCCTCTTCTCAAAAACAAACTACAGCAGCAAGCCAGTAAAGCCAGACTGGGTTTCGTGGCCATGATAGCCTACAGTGTTCCAACAGTTGTGCAGCTGCACAGGTTCGCCTACACACCCACACAAAATACGCGAAGGCCCAAAGAGTGACAGGGGGACAACCGGATCATCACCCATTTGCTTCATCAATTGCGGTTCCAGGTTTACTTTCGAGGGAAAAGCGGTTCACATTGAGATTGCGCATCGCAATCCATTCACAAAACGAGTGCATCACAATGACACTCCAAAGCTAGGTGACATTTGTTCAAATCATAATAGACCAATTTCACCTTACATTGGACGCTTTGCAAGCTATTTTGGACGTTTGGTAAAACAAAATGGCCGTTTTGCAAACCACATTGGATGTTTTGCAAAACAAATTGGACATTTCGCAAACCGAATTGGACACATTATATATTTCAAGCAGATAATCAGCAATCTGCTGGCAAGAAATGATAAGGGCGATTGAACGATGTTCAGACCTCATTGTAGTCATGCTAATGCTACCGAATGATGCAAGGCGCAGATGCCACAGCAAACCCTTCTCTTGATCGTGAACCTCGATCAAAGACGGTGACCGAGTGACCCTCACTGTCTACATCAGCCTTCATGTAGTTTATGTGCCTGGGCGTTTATGCATGAGCATGTGTGGCTGTGTGACTATTGGTATGTCAAACTCCCGAACTGCAAAACGTCCAATATATATATACATATATATACACGAAAAGCGAGGTACCAAACAATATATAATAAAAAACTAAAAAAATACAAGTAACAATGCTTAATGTAATAGTGTACATGCAGTGGGAGTTAGTTATTGGAGAGGACAAATAAGCGGGAAGAGGAGAGACAGAGAAAGTCACAACACAAATGCAACTGAGCTTGGCTCTTCGCCATGTCAACTAATGTATCGAACAAAACGTGTTCATCGTGTCTCGGACCGCCGCTTGGCAATCGGGAAATACTAACCAACGCCAAGTTCGAAATGAGGGACATCATTCCTTTTGACCGAGTAATCGCTTAGATTCCCCTCCTCTTCTTCCATCCAAACCCCGGCGCGTAAACAACGCGCGTCGCGGAAGTTAGTGTGCTGGCATAAGCAACATGTGGCCCAGCTATCGGAGTCTGGTGCATCATATAACGGTGCTGAGTGGTTCATTCGCTCTTTCAGTACCAAATACGAGACGCCGAACAAGCTCGATGCTCACGTGGTTTTCTCTTCCGAAAAAAGCCAAACTGCGAAGGTAAAGTTGGTCGAACGAAACCAGCCTCTTTAGGTCTGTCGATCAGGTTTTGCGACCGTACAGGAGTGTTGAACGCACGGCTACATTGTAAACTATGCCGTTCAGGGAGAGTGATGTCGCACCGACCCTATGAACAAAAGTGTCTCGAGTTTTTGTTATATGGTTCGTGATCTCACCGTCTATCCAATAGACGTTAATGTAGCTAGCTAGATCAGTGCATTTCAGATGGTGACACGCGCCCCATTGGTGACACTTCAAACCATACAAAGCGATAATTGTGTAATTACGTTTCCCAAAAAATCAATATTGCTGGAATGCCAATACTACTGTAAATGTGTGAAAGACTCCAAACCGGTCTTTGTTAATTAAATACGTGCTCACGCTTTACTTTCATTTTGTTTCTGATGGCCCTCTTCAAACCCTTCTCAATTCCCACGCTGGCTTCGGTACCACAAAACCCCGAAACCAGCCATTTTGCACATGCTTGGGCAGGCTCCTTTCTTTGTCATCGCCCTTCCTGGTGCTCAGGATGTATGATTACTTGACCGCTCCTTCGTTGAACCATTTCCCTAATGCGCTGCATAATCTCTTGCATTGTTTAAGTTGACCTATTTTCTCAGCAATCGGATAGAAGGAAAAAACAAGTAATAGGGCTGAGCGCTGTTTATTTCCCTGAAATAGTTACCGTTACTAGTCATGCACTTGACTTTTCAGTCTAGTTACCAGGTTATACATCTCGCTGTCTTAAAGCGATTCCTCAATTAGTGTTGCATTATCTAACCGTTTAACGTCATCAAAATTAGTGCCATCCAGTTCAACTGAACAACTATGATCCGAGCAACGAAGTGCGGTAGATCCAGTTGTCACGGCTCACATCATCACCATCATCAACAACAGTACATCGGCCATTTGAACCGATGATCTACTGCCATACAACCATGAAGACCTAAGAAATAATGAATATGAAGAGGGAGAGAAGGGGGGCCTTACCTGAAAACCTTAATGACCTAAGCAAACATTCAGGGTCAAGGCGCCTACACCTTGTGTAGACAATATACCGTCACAAACAGCGGGCTATCGTGCAAAGATAAGGCGGCAGCAGCAAAACAGCTTCCTTGCGGCTTTCAGTGCCACGCGTCAAAATCAGCCATTGCCCCGCAGATAACTCAGCACCAAACACACTTTAAACAGGCAATCCGATTAGGAGACGGCAGCAGACGCGCCACTGGTGTCGATTGCAAGCCATGTCCTGTAAAGTCTCGAGCCAAGCACAAGGCGAATCATGTGGACTCCAGCCCGGAAGGCAAGACGGACCAACGGCACCCAGTTTGGTCGTCAGTGACTTCATTTCCCGCTGCCAAGTCAACTTCTGTCCACCTCGAGCCTTGCGCCACCTTACACTTGGCAGACTAAACAAGGCCCTCCTAGGTAAGCGGTGGTCAGGCATACGTAGCACATGCCCGAGCCAACGCAACTTATTCAGTGCCATCTGTTGTTCTATGGAGCTAGCATGATTATCACTACCTAGTACTCGCCTACGCACATCATCGTTGCGAACACGCTGCTGCCATTCGACACCAGCAATGCTTTGCAGACAACGCTGATCAAAGACTTGAAGGCGCCTCAGATCTTCAGACCGAAGGGGCCAAGTCTCACTACCATAGAGCAGAACGGTCCTCACTGTGGCCTTGTATACTCGGCCTTTCAGAAGGAAGGGAAACTCCCTTCTGTCGCCAAAGATGCCGCAGGTTCAAGAACGTAGCTCTGGCTTTTGTAATGTATGAACTGACGTCAGTTACTATGCGCCCATCATTGCTGATGCAGCTGCCAAGATAAGTGATTTGATCAACCACCTCGAGTTCCTAGTTAGCAAGCGTCAAGGAGTCATCAAGTGGCTGGTGGTTCTGCAGCAACACTTTGCACTTTTAAAGCGCGAAGTGCATACCAAATAATGGGACCACTCTAGACAGGCTATTCAGGGTTGATAGTACCGTGGGAACATCGTCGAAAAGCAAGACGATATCGTCCGCATAATCAGGATCAACTAGTCTTTCACCAGACAGAACTTCAACGTCTACATTGTGAGATTCCATGATAGAATTCAAGACGAAATTGAACAAAAATGGGGACGTCGGACAATCCTGGACAACCGTAGACTCTGACGCGACCTGTAGTGTTCGAGTATAGAGCACGAAGGATGTTCACCTATATCGTGGGAACACCTTTCTGCGCAAGTATTTCGAACAAAATCGATCGATCGACTGAATCGAAGGCACTCTTGGAATCGAGGAACACAGCCAGAGTCAGTCTGCTGGGCGCTGCTCTAGCACCTGCCGCAAAGTGAATAAATGGTCTGAACAGCCACGTCCTGGGCGGAAACCTGTTTGCGCTTCCCTAGTCCGGGATTCCCCGTTTCGCAGTGAGGCGAGGCATGATATTCGAGGCCAACAATTTTGTCATAACTGGCGTTAGGCTAATGCCCCTGTGGTTAGAACAGTCTGTGCGACTGCCCTTCTTGTATATTGCCACTATAGTCGATTCGCTCCAATTAGCCGGGACACTCTCCCTTCCAGATACGTTCGAATAGGGAGGTCAGTGTTTTGCAGAGAAGCTCACCTCCATCCTTAAATAGTGCAGGTGGGAGGGAATCCGCGCCAGGGGCAAGAAAACAACTGAGGGCTGTGATCGCTTTTCGGACATCGGTATCCGACGGAGGCACTAAACTAACCGTCCATGGCTCGTCCTGCATCACCTGAGTAGGAAGAAATCCGGGAGCAGTGGGCCAGCTGAACTGATCTTGAAAGTGTTCCGCCCAACGATCCATACGGCGCTCCTTATTGTGTATCAGCGCACCCGCACTGCCTCATTGTTTCACTTGCGCCTGATTTTCTGGGACCAGTGGTGCGGATTACCTGGAAGAGCTTGTGGTAATTGCCTACTGCTCCGGCCTCCTCCATTTCTTGAGCCCTACTGGTCCACCAGGCTTTTTTGTCAGCACGTAGGCTCCGCTTTAGTTCGCGCCCAATAGTCCGTCTGGTCACATTGTGTTCAGATCTAGCCAGTAAGTTTCTGCAAGATTCCAACAGGTTCACCGATCTCTCGGATATCCAGTGACTGGTGCGGTGACGATGGATAGTGCCACAAGCAGATGCTGCTGCGTCGTGCATGTGGGCCGAGATCCTATTCCACTGAAGCTCAGTGTCATTAGGACAAAACAGCGAAGTTCGGTATGCAGTGCGTCTTGATAGGCTTCCATGACCGAGGACTAAGACAATTTCTCCGTTGCCAATCGTAGGGGACGCTTGGTGCGCCTCCCGGTAAAGTTCATAGAGAAACGACAGCGTACCAAGGCATGATCAGAGTCGACACAAGTACTCCAGTACGATCGGCAATCCAGGATGGAACCACGCAAGCTGTAACTTATGGCTATGTGGTCAATTTGGGTCCATCGCTGGCCAGCTACCGGAGGACACCAAGTTGAACTTCGGCGCCCAGTGTCTAAAAGCAGTGCTAATAAGAAACAACTGGTGCTCCGCACACAGTTGCAGCAGACACTCACCGTTATCAGTCCGTTCGGAGTTAAGCCCACAATTACCACCCAGCTGAGCTTCTGAAAAGCTATAATATCTGAACTAATTGCACTGCGTAGCAGCGCATTCAGTTCGCCATAGAACGTGTCCTTGACAACATTTGAACTGCAGTCGGTGCGGGCATAAGCGGAAATCACAAATAAACAGCGTTTTGCACTGCTTCGTGAATCAACCTTAGCTGATATCGTCAAACGGGCTGCACATAAACGGCTGTTCACCGGAATCCAATCAACCAACGATGGCACAGTCTTGGAGCTTAGAATGATACCTACACCAGCTTGACCCATGAGTGCTGCATCGGCGTCTCCGGATGCGTGCAACCAGTAACGAGAAGATAAGCCAGGTGAAGTTAATTCAATAACCCCGACAGGGTCATTGATCCTAGTTTCGGACACACAACACACATCAATACCCAGTGTGTCCAAGGTGCGTGCGAGTGCAGCCTGTTGACCTGTCTGCCTTAGAGTGCGAACGTTGAATGTCGCCATGGAAACGGGATAGCGTGACCTTATAAGGGACTTTTGTCGATAGGCTTCCGATAGGTGAGGTGGGATGGTGGCTGCAGATAGTTCTACTCCAGTGGCATTTCGGTTGCTGTCAATTAAGCTGGGAATTATAGAAGGAAGGTTAGTAATGGGGGTCCAGATGGGAGTAAAAAGGTGGAAAAAAAGAATGGAGGCACCAGCAGTAGCATGTTTTCGCTTATCCGCCCTGCTGTATGCAGCAGATAAGGCGACCCTTGATAATCTGAGCGACGACCGATGCAGGATGAAGTCTATGTTTGAAGAAAATGTCATGGTTGTATGTGGGCTGTGATAGTGCCAGGGCGCCCAGACCTAGACAGGAGGACGATTAGGGTGCTCATCCAAAGCCTTTGGCTCAAAAGCCTGTCCGCAAGACAGCGGGGAGGTGGCAATGATTTAGTTTTACAGAAATGGACGCTATCCCATTTTAAACCTCCAACCTGGAGGGCCAGGAAACTGAGTTTGTCTGACCTCTCACCATTGACCAAACTGGTAAGAGTAGCTCTCAAGGTGCCCGGAGGCATCACCCAATATAGCTCAATGGGTTAATGAGGTACGCAAACCGTCGCACTACATTAAGGTCCAGTCTCGTTGCGACGGCTCACATCGCAAGAATAACAATAAATAACAACGGTAAGATAATGGGGTTGAATTCAAATAGAACGTAAAGAAAATAAAAGCAAGAAGGAAGTGCGTTAAACTAATTAGAATGGAACGAAAATTAAAACCAGATGCAAGAAACCGGATGCAGGAACGACAATGACAGTGTGACTGAGCCATATCTGACACGGTTTGCAACGATTGGTGCGGACCGTCCCAAGGCTCCCATCCAGGAAGACGGCATGCACCAGCCTAACTAAGCCTTTCCGTCAAATGCTTCAAGATTCTATGTCATGTCATGGACTGGCCATCTCGCGGTTTCACCCAACGTGGTTCATTTACGGCGTATAATGCACACCGGTCCACCATCGAAATGAGACCAGACCTTAACGTGGTGCGACGGTTAGCGTACCTCTTTGATCCATTGAGCTATACTGGGCGGTGCTCGCAAGCCCCTTGAGAGTTACTTCTATCATGTTGATCAATGATTAAATGTCAGACAAACACCGTCTCCTGGTCTACGAGGATGGGGTTTGAAATGGGATGCCATCCATTTCCGTAAAACTAAATTATCGCCACCTCCCCGCTGCCATGCGGACAGCCTTTTAAGCCAAAGGCTTTGGTTGAGGACCCCAGTCGTCTTTCTGTCCAGGTCTGGACGCCACAACCATGACAATTTCTCCAAACTTGAAGTACATCCTGCATCCGCCGTGGCGCAGAGTAACAAGCGTCGCCTTATCTGTTGCACACAGTAGGGCGGATAAGCAAAAACATGCTACTGCTGGGGCCTTCTTTCTTTTCCACCTGTTTCTCTTACTCCCATCCCCACCCCCATTACCAACCTTTCCTCTCTAATTCCCAGCCTAATGGACAACTGAAGTGACAGTGGTGTCACAGCATTTACAGCCACGTTCCCGCAACACCCACCGGAAGGCTATCGGCAACCGTCCCTTAGAAGGCCACGCTGACCCGTTTCCCTGGCGACGTTCAATGTTAGCCCTCTAAGATAAATAGGTCAACAGGCTGCACTCAAACACACGTTGGACACACTGCGTATTGACGTGTGTAGTGTGTCCGAAACTAGGAGCAATGACGCTCGCGGGGTTGTTGAAGTAACTGCACCCGGTTTGTCCTCTCGTTATTGGTTGCACGCATCCAGAGACACTGATGCAGCATTCACGGGTCAAGCAGCGGTAGGTATCATTTTCAGCTCCAACGCTGAGCCATCGTTGGTTGGTCGGATACCAGTGAGCAACCGTTTGTGTGCATCCCGTTTGATGACATCAACTAAGGCTGATTCACGAAGTAATACCAAATGCTGTTTGTTTGTGATTTCCGCTTATGCTCCCACCAATTGCAGTTCTGATGCTGCCAAGGACACGTTCTATCACAAACTGAACGCGCTACGGCGCAGCGCAATTAGTTCAGATATTATAGTACTTGCAGGGGATATGAACGCAAAAGTAGGGCGTCTGCGCTCTTCAGAAGCTCAGCTGGGTGGTAATCATAGGCTTGACTCCGAGCGGACTGACAACGGCGAGCGTCTGCTGCAACTGTGTGCGGAGCACCAGTTGTTTCTTAGTAGCACTGCTTTTAGACACAGTGAGCGCCGAAGTTCAACTTGGTGTCCTCCGGTAGCTGGCCAGCGACGGATACAAATTGATCATATTGCCACAAGTTACATAGGTTACAAGCAGGATCATCCGCTTGTGGCACTATCGATCGTCACCGCATCAGTCACTGGATATCCGAGAGGTCGGTGAACCAGTTGGAATTTAGAAGAAAACTCCCGGCTGGCACTGAGTACAATGTGGCCAGACGGACTATTAGGCGTGAACTAAAGCGGAGCCTGTGTGCTGAAAAAGCAGTCTGGTGGACCACCCAGGCTCATGTATGTACGTATGTAATCTAAGCTGTCTGGCAACTACACATACAGCCAAGAAATGAAGGAAACAGGAGCAGTAGGCAATTACCACAAGCACTTCTAGCTAATCCGCACCACTGGTCCCAGAAAATCAGGCACAAGTAAGACAACCAGAGACAGCGCGGAAGCACTGATACACAATAAGGAGCGCCGTATGGCTCGCTGGGTGGAACACTTTCAAGATCAGCTCAGTTTGCCACCTGCTTCCGGACCTCTTCCTACTCAGGTGATGCAAGACGAGCCAAGGCCGGTTAGTTTAGAGTCCCCATTGGAGGCTGAAGTCCGAAACGCGATCAAAGCCCTCAATCGTGTTCCTGCTGCTGGTCCGGATTCCCTCCCACCTGCACCATTTAAGTACGGAGATGAGGTCCTCTGCAAAGCACTTACCTCTCTATTCGAACATGTCTGGAAGGAAGAGTGCTCCTGCTAAATGGAGTGAATCGGTTGTATTGGCAATCTATACAAGAAGGGCAGTCGCAGATTGTGCTAATCACAGTGGCATTAGCCTAATGCTAGTTGTGACAAATTTACTGGCCTCGATTCTCGTTCGTCACCTCACTGCGGAACGGGGAATCCCGAAGTAAGGAAGAGCAGGCAGGTTTCCGCTTAGGACGTGATTGTATCGACCATATATTCACTTTGCGGCAGGTGCTACAGCAGCGCCACGCATACCGCAGATCGACAATAGCTCTGTTCCCCGACTTCAAGGGTGCGTTCGATTAAGTCGATCGATCGATTATGTTCGAAACACTTGCGCGGAAACGTGTTCCCACGAAATATGTGAACATCAAGGCCGCGCCAGGGTATACGGTGACCTGTCGGATAGCCCTCCGATAACAAGTGGCGTTCGTCAGTGTGTCCGATTTCCCCGTTTTTATTCAATTTCGTCGTGGACTCCATCATGGAGTGTTCCCTTGCGGAATCTCACGATGTAGGCGTTGAGGTCCTGCCTGGTGAAAGACCAGTTGATCTTGATTGTGCCGAGCATATCGTCTTGCTCCCATTGGTCCCATTATTTGGGATGCACTTAGCACTCTCAAATTGCAAAATGTTCCTGCAGAACTACCAGGCAGTTGTTGACATCTTGAAAACGAGGAACTCGAGGTGGCTGATCGATTCGATTACCTTGTTAGCTGCAACAACAACGATGGGCACATAGAAACTGACGTCAGTTCACGCACTGCAAAGGCCAGAACTGCCTTCTTGAACCTGCGGCATCTTTGGCGACAGAAGGGGGTTTCCCTCCGTCTGAAAGACCGTGTTTACAAGGCCACAGTTAGGGCCGGCCTACTCTATGGGAGTGAAACTTGGCCTCTCCGGCCTGAAGCGTCTTCAAGTCTTCGATCATCGTTGTCGGATGGCACCAGCGTGTCCGCAACGATGATGTACGTACGCGAGTATTAGGCAGTGATAACCAAGCTATTTCCTTAGAACAACAGATAGCACTGAATAAGTTGCATTGGCTTTGGCACGTACTACATATGCCTGATCACCGCTTACCTAGGAGAGCCTTGTTCAGTCTACCAGGTGTAGGATGGCGCAAGGCTCGCTGTGGACAGAAGTTGACTTAGCAGCGGGAAATGAAGTCACTGACTATGAAACTGGGTGCCGTTGGTCCTTCTCACCTTCCGGGCTGGAGTCCACGTGACTCAACTTGTGTTTGGCTCGAGATTTTACAGGACGGCTCGCAACCGAGACCAATGGCGCATCTGCTGCCGTCTTCTAATCAGACTGTCTGTTTGATGTGTGTTTGGTGCTCAGTTATCTGTGGGGTAATGGCTGATTATGACGCGTGGCAGTGAAAGCCGCAAGGAAGCTGTTTTGCTGCTGCCACCTTATCTTTGCACAATAGCCAACTGTTTGTGACGGGATGTTGTTAACACAAGGTGTAGGCGCCTTGACCCTGAATGTTTGCTTATGGCATTAAGGTTTTCAGGTAAGTCCCCCTTCTCCACCTCTTCTTATTCCTTGTTCCATAGGTCCTCATGGTTGAATGGCAGTAATGCATCAGGTCAAGTGGCTGACGTACTGCTGTTGTTGATATAACGCACGCTGAGAAAGCCGATTAACGGGCATACGGAGGACAAGGCCTAGGCAATTCAAGCGAGTAAGAATAAGCAGAAACTCAAGAGGCACCAGAAGACTTCTTGCCAAAAAGCGACTGGTGGACCACAGCATTGCTCACCCAGTGTTCACACCAAACGTGAGCAAAGCTTCGCAAGCGCCAGTGGTCAAACAAGGCCAGGCGTCTTCATTGCGAACTGACCATGTCTCCGATACTTACAGTAGCACTGGCCTTATCGCAGCGTTATACACCCTAACTTTCACTGACAAGCTGATATCCCGTGGTCTCTATAGATGGTTGAGCCTCTGTGAAACCACAAGGGTCTTGCTGATACGCGAAGTAAGTTCCACAATGACGTGACTACCAGAGATGACACAGCTACCAAGTTAAGTGAACCGATCCACCACTTCCAGTGGCTGCTCGGTGACAACTAGAACCGGTGTGCAGGCCAAGTATGCAACAGTACGTTGCAAAGCACATGCCGAAGCATGCAGAGGAACGCGTCAGTCTACCCAGCAGTGTTTGCGTAATCACTGAGTCAGCCACAAGGATAGTAATGTCGTCTGCATACTCCAAGTTTGTCAGTCGTTTGTCGTGCAGAAGTTCCACTCCGGTAGGGTCTGAACGAGTGGAGTCATTCATGATCATTTCTATCATTTGTTGCGTGGAATCCAGGAGACAGTTTCCCGTAGACCCTTACACGGATGTGGGAATCACGGTAGAGAGATTGCATAATGAAAAGGAGTCTAGCCGGCACGCCTTTTATGGGTAGGCAGTGTCAAAAACTGGCGCCGTTAACAGAGCCGGTGGTTTTCTACTCAGGTCGGTTGACTGTATGTGACTCTTCTCTAAAACCTGGCTTGTGGTGGTTCGGTTCTCGCGAGCACTAGTAAGTCGTCGGAGAACGATGCGCGTGAGAAGTTTGGAGGCAGCGGAAACAAGGCTAATGTCTCGATGACTATCGCACAAGGTACGACGACCTCACTTAAAGATGGGCACAAGAGTTGATAGTCGCCAGTCTGAAGTCACCTCCTCAGTGTTCCAAACGGTGTTAAAAAAGAAGTCTAGTCAACAAAGAGCCACCTCCGCTTTTTAGCAAAGATGGAGTAAGTTCGTCCGGTCTAGGAGTCTTGTTTCGTTTCAACAAGAAAAGCTCATGTCGAATCTCTTCAAATGTGGAAGGTGTGACATCTACTTCCCAAGCCGGTTCAGGCGATTCGGCAAGCGGCAGTGTCGCAGCAGGCCTGCTGAAATGCTCTTTAAAATGCTCCGCTCAACGGGCTAGTCGATGAGGCAGAGAATGCATCGACTGTCCATCTTTCTAAGCTAATGACTCGCTAACGGATGGCTTTCTCAGACCCGTGTTCTGGATAATCTGGAATAGCACTGGCTTTCTACATCTCACGGGTCCTTGCCATCCACCAACGTTTCCGAATGATTCGAAGACTCTTTGTCAGACGTAGTTTCAGAGCTACGGACAAGATGAAACTCAGCGCCCAATGGAATCTGTTTCCGTACATCGATCAAACTGATGGATGCCTGAGATCCATACACAGTTACGTCTCAGGTGGGGGCACAGCAAGAGTCAAAGACATTCTTCATGCCTCATTTGAGACAGTCCCAGTTAGTGTTCGGTTCACCAACCTTATTCATCACTGACAATTGATGGGTCAATTCGTCATAATATAGTTGAACTGCAGACTGCGACTTCCGGTTAGAAGATAGGCGCTTTGTAAAGTGAGAAAAGTAGGCGTCAAACGCGCGCACTAGAGAATGATCGGAATTCATGCATGTTTCAAATTGACTAACAGTGTTGGATTGATGTGTGCCATCTGTGGCTGATGGCAATATGGGCAATTTAGGTCCAGGTCAACGAGGAATTCGGTGGGCGCCAGGTGACATGATGCGAACGTTTATGCTGGAAAGTAATGCTGCTAAGGTAAAGGTTGCGGTCGGCGCACATTTGCAGGAATGTATTAACAATATCTGTTCAGCTTGCATCGATCCCGAAGCGGTCTCCTAAGTGCTGTTCAGTCTGAAAGACACCCCACTTGGGCATGCATGTTGCCGGTTTCGTCAATGTGGTTACATAACCCCGATCGATCTGTGACTATTGACCTACGTCTGAAACAATAACCGTATACCTCTTTGTATGTTAAATGTATATGATTTAAACCGGCCAGTAGAAGAAAAACGGAAAACAAGTGTTTGCCTCAGATTGATGTTCTCTATGAATTGCTGAGAATGTTCTATATGAGCAATCAGTTACCTTTCAGTAAAATGAATACGACGGAAATCAACGGTTTGAAATTTTGAAAAAAGCACCCTTGCTGTTTGTATTCAAATTTGAGTTGGAAGCATATTCCAAAGGGGCAGAGTGTGAGAACGTTACTCTGTTCCAACAGTTATTGGATCGCTGTGATCAAGACAGAATTAACACGCGGTGCACTCCTGGCTGAATTACCTTCGATAACTACCGCTTTCGCCGTTAACATCGCGTGAGTTCGTTTTAGTTAGTTGATCTTTTAGCTTTATTTATTCACTGCATTTGTTGTTCGTTTTACTAAATTTCCCACTCCCATTGTAGCACAGTGTATTAACTAAGCAAAATTTTGCGCAGCATAATCGAGCACGAGGGAAGTGCACTCAGAGACAATTCGAGAATCTGATGCATCAGCTAACTGAGTTGACGCCATCTTCACTCACCTATGACAGCTTCAGAAGTATTCTGGTACACCTCATGCAAGTATTATAACTCCAAATCGCAGCGTTCTAGGATACTTACTAAGGAACATTGAGAGACAGTTAGGCAACTGATATTATACTCTCACGACCAGACAAGGGATCCGGCTGGGTGGTGATGGACAAGTCTGATTAAATGTCCAAGATGCATACCATCTTGAGTGACTCAAGTAAATGCTTGCTGGATCTAGTGCAAAAGGATAGCACCACGCAGGATGAGTTCAAGCTCATCAAGTTGCTGAAGGAACTAAAGCGTGGTAACCATATGGAGGGCACTTTGCTTGACCGACTAACACCGTGTGGCCCGTCTCTACGGGCTACAAAAAGTACAGTAAGCCAATATTCCACTACGTCCGATAAATGACATGTCGGGCTGCAGCGTACACTCACGGTTGCCAACTGGCTTATGGAAATACTTGAACCGTTGTGCAAAAAATTATCAACTCACCCAGTGAGCGACATGTTTGATTTGCTTAAGCGGTTGGACAATCTAAACGTAAAAGAGAAGGTGATACATTCTTTTGACGTGGAGTCCCTATTCACGAATGTTTCTTTGACAGAAACTCAAATATATCTGCGACCGCCTAAACGAGGAAAACACCGGTATCAACTTTTCAATGCAGAACGTAAAAGATCTAATCCTACATTGTACTTTCAACAAGCAGTGCTTATTCGACGGACAATACTACCGGCAAATAGACGGAGTTTCTATGGGATCGCCTTTGGGACCGTTACTTGCAGACCTTTTCTGTGCCAAAGTTGAACGCGGTCCAATTCAACATCTCATTGCTTCTCTTGTATCATACTACAGGTACATGGATGATACCTACATCGTTTGTGACTTCAAAGCCGATCAAATTCAACTATTGGATCAGTTCAACAACGCGCATCCGTCGCTAAAATTCACCTGTGTGATCGAGGACAATGGTAAACTTGATTTCCTAGATGCGTTGGTGCGGCAACAAGACGATGTATCTCTTGAAAGAAGGGTGTTCCGAAAGATAACTTGGGTTGGCCAGTACACGCACTTCATAGTTTCGTTCCTATGAAATACAAAAGAAACCTAGTGAGTACTTGATACTATCGAGCTACAAAAATCTGCTGTCTAGAGACGTTGGATGAGGAGAAGGATTTTATTCAGAGAACGCTAGAAACCAAAGGCTATGCAGCTACTTTCATCAAAATGAGTTCTGTTGTCCGCAGTCATCATAAGTGTTTGATGACTGTCAGAAAGAAGAATGTATTTCTTTCAGTTTCTTTCAAGGAAGACATCCTCTTCCAGCTATTTTGCAGAAGGATGTCAACCACAATGAATCAAAGCTATCCAGCAGCTCGATTCCGCATTCTTGCTGTAACATCCCCTCTCATTACACAACGCCACAAAGATAGGCTTCCGGTTGAGTCCAACTCCTTTGCTGCATATCAATTTAGCTGCATCTGTGGTGCTAGGTATATTGGACCTACGACCAGACGTCTATCGAAGAGGATTGCATAGCACTGCCCCGCATCATTGCAGCACGGCACGGTAGCGAATGTCTACAGCTCCATAGTAGAACACCTACCTAACACCGGACACTTTTATTCTACCCTCTACCGAACTGGACCACAAAATGACTCAAAAGGCATTTGCTGACTACGACTGAGGTCATTGCAATCAGACGGCTACAGCTAGAACTGTGAAAGCAGAAGACTCTGGTGCAAACCATTATCTTGCCATGGGCTTAGCCTAGTCATGTGACCTTAAGATAATTGGACCGCTGTAGTTTTTTATTGGAATCCCTGTACACTTCCTTTATCCAGGCACCTACTACCTTGCACACGCTGACTAGAAATAGCGTAATGTTCAGTTGATTATGAGCACCATAATTGTACACGCCTGATGAGAATGGTCGAAAAGAAAGTTATTCGCGCCAATTATCTTTTAACGTGTACATGGGCTTAATCTGAGTATTCACATTTCGTCGCCACACTGTTGCATCGTACTGTTTTCCTTTTCTGTGGTTACTATTGAGGTTTAGTTTGTCTACTGTAAACGTTATTTGTTCCAATGATCATTCTGACAAGTATAAAACATAACCATGGAAGTCACCTATAAATGTGGCCACAGCGGTTGCGGTGTTGTAGTCAAAGGCGGAATTCAGTGTGACAGATGTCTGTTGTGGTACCACAACAACTGTTCTAGGCTAAACCAAGAGTCACTTAATCTGTACGCTCGACTTCCTCAATTGAAGTAGATTTGCTTCCATTGTGTATATTTAGCAGACAGTTGCGCTCACCTTGTACGTGGTAGGTTACTGGATCCCATTTCCAAGGTCTCTAAGGGGAAGGACAACGATGACAAAGAGTATCTGCATAGACTCACCATAGCGAAAAATAGGATTCGTGACCAGAGTTTACTCGTTGCTTTTTTACGTGCGAAAGTTAATGAACCAGAGTCGTCTTTAAAGTGTTGCGTACGCAACGCGGAATTTGCTATGGGCAGACAACTGAGTGGAGGCGCTGATACGGAAAGCTAAAACTCGACGTATTTAGACAAAAGACGGATATATAATACCCTTCGAATAGTCGATGTTTCGCTGGATGTCGGCAACAAAAGGATACATCGTGTTGGCAATAGAAGGGAAGCAGGAGTACTGTGGCTGCAGGGATTTCCTAGGCCTATCCTAGGACAGCTCAAATCCTCTAGACCGTGACATACAGTAAACAGGGCTGGATCGGTGATGAGTCATGCCAATGGCAGGTATCACTTAGCACCAGACACGCTTAATTTGAAGCTTAAACGACCTTAAATAAGCCTAACCGGAGGTACTAATGCTAGCCTGGTTACTAAAGCTGGAACTGCAAAGAACGATAACGGCCCGCATGTGCCTGTTGAACATGTGGTGCTAGCACATGATTTAATTCCACCGTTAACAGTTAGAAAAACAAAGAAATGGGCATAGTATCCTCTTCGGAAGAATGCAAGCAGCCCAAGCCATCTGGAGCTGAAGTTTCAACAGAGGTGGCGTCGCTAACTGCGGGGGTAGGGCACACTTCTGCGGTCCAGAGTAATAGCACAAAGAGTGGTTCTACAAAGGTGGGTAAGGGTAAACAAACAGGCGGGTGAGAGTAAGACAATTGAGTCTAATCAAACACCAACTGAAAAGCCAGTCGTAGATCCAAAAAACCGAACTTATCCTATGGGTGCCTACAGGAACCAGATAATACTCTAGAGAAACCAGTTATTGGAGTAAGTAACCACCAAACCGATGCTTCAAAAAAATGGATTACCCCTCGGCCGAAGAGCCCTAGGGGAACTGTAATACAAATGTAGAAAGAGGGAATGTAGAGTGTGTGGTACACCAAGAGTTGTAACGTAAGGGATAAATGGGAAGGGTTGTCGGTAAGCTGGAAGTTTTCTGATGTGATTGCGATTAAGGAAACCTGGTGGTCACAGGGTTATACAATCAGTGACTTACTGTCGGGATATTCATAATACAGAGTGGATAGACCTGGACATCAGGTAGGTGGTGGTGTACGTCTCCTTATTAACAGCCAATGGGGAAATTGGGAAGCTCCGTTCTTTATGAAAATAATAGATATCCAAGTTGTTTCTTGCTTGCTGTGGGTGGGAGGCCAGTTAGAGATGATAATCTGTGTGTACCGTAGCCCTTCCTCTACGCGAGTAGAGGATGTGGAGCTTCTTAATCTGCTCAAACGGGCAGCAGTTGCTGCATCGAACTTTGTGATCACTGGGGATTTAAACCTCCCACACGCAGATTGGTAGCATGCTTCTAACACCGTGGAAACGCTGGAGAAAGAAATTGTATAATGGGTGCAAGGAAATGCCTTCTTCCAGTAGGTTAAATTTCCGACAAGAAATCGTCTTGATTGCACTCCTTTATCACTAGATGTTATACTATCCAAATATGGCCATTAGTCAAATGTGATAGTTAAGCCTCACATAGGTAAGATTGATCACTATCATTACCTTCTACTTAAATACTAAAAATCCCCCGGGGAAAGCACCGACTTGTGAGAAACCTTGGTCGCATCGACCTAAATCGGTTAAGGGCTTGAGCACTGCAGCTCAATTGGATTCTTGAATTGGAGCGTGAAACATTAGAACAAAGGTGGAGATTAGTTAAGTGCGGGCTTGTCCAGCTACTAGACGAGTTTGCACCGCTGCGCCCTAAGAGATCAATAAACCTAGATGGTGGCGCCGCAGAATTGATCGTGCGATAAGGAATCGCAATGCTGCTTGAAAGAAATTTCAAGAATCAGTAGGGTTTCCACGTTGGTTGCAGTACAAGACATGAATCAATAGAGCAATCAAGATGCAACGACAAAGAAAGTATTGCTATGAAGTCAACCTCTCAAAATGCAAAAGCAAAACATAAGGTGTATTACAGTTATGTTCATTCAAAGCCTTCTTTAAGGCAGGGAGTGGATAATTCCTTGACCGATGACGGTAGTCACACCACAGAGAATGTATCCAAGTCAGAGATGCTTTTGCGCGTTTTTCAAAACGTGCATCGTACGGACGGTGGGCGTCCTATACCCACACTTCATTTTTGTTAAAATAATAGTACAATGTTGGATACTCCGCTTACTGCAGCGGATGTCTTCTGAGTACTGGCTGGTTTAGACCCACATAAATTGGCTGGACCTGACAATGTGTACCCTGCCAATGCCAAACCGCTGGCTGACATGATATAATACCTTGTCCTGGAGATGTCACTACTTGAAGATAGGCTACTACAGGACTGAAAGGACGACACTGTTGTAACCATATGTAAAGTGGGTTGTAACAGCGTACCCGTCAACTACAGGTCTGCAGGTTTAATCAGCGTTTTACTCAAATGTTTGGAAACGTTTATTCCAAAACGGATTTGTGAGCACTTGGTTGATCATAACTTAATTGGAGCGGAACAGCATGGCTTTGTTAATAAGAAATCATGATTTACTAATCTTTCGTGTTTCTTAGCTGAAATAACCAGCTGTCTTAACGATGGAATCTCATTTGATGTCTGTTACCTTGACTTCAGCAAATTCTTCGACTCGGTTAAGCACCGATTTTTACTTGCGAAGCTGAAATGTTTTTGGGCGGCATCCAACGCTGGACATCCCTGCCGCCACCTACTTACACTACACCAATCGTGTTCCCACCTACGTGGTCATCCACTGAGGCTCACATATCAGCACAGTCGGGTGAACTGCAGGCGATACTTCTTCGTTTTGCGAGTCTACCGACCGTGGAATGCTCTGCCTGCCGACTTAGTCTCGACACCTACTGTGGCTAATTTTAAGACTGCCTGGACTGTCATCTTGCCAAGCTACACCGCGATCTTCCCTGAGAAAACTACCCCATTTCATATTGCATACTAGCCCGTCAACTTCCAGCTGCCTCCCACCCGACGCAGCAGCTTGTTCTTCAACTCTCAACAATTCCGATATACACACTAACGTAGTTTCCTTTCTTTTGCTTTTTGCGCCTCTACGTAATTCCTTATCAAAGCCGTTTCGGAAAGCGTGGTGGGATGTCACGCCTTGAGCCGGCGTGCATTCTGTTTAAATGCCACATATGCGGTTAACATGCGAGTCCAACTCGCTATAAGGTTCCCTGGCCTTTCATCAGACCCGGCCCTAACACTTTTTAAACCTATGAGCCATGTAAAAATAAAAATAAAATAAATTGCCAGCTGTACGCCGTAACGGCGCTTCGCTGCCACGCGACCATCACCAGTTGCGCAAGGGCTGAGTATACCGCGAGGACGCCAGCCCCTACGTTGAGTCGAACCGGTGACCTTATGGTTGCAAACCAGACGCGCATACGACTCGGCCACCGGCCGAGTTCCTTATAGGTAGAAACTTTCGTGTTAGGGTCGGAGAAGCTAGATCAAGCATCGGCACTGCACACAGTAGTGTTCCCCAAGGTTCTGTTTTAGAAGTATAATTGCTTCTCAGGTTTATCAACAATTTGGCTCCTCTTCTTCATGACACCTGTTATAATTTTGCTGATGATCTGGAGATCGTCAGTAGGGATAATCCAGACCTGTTATTTAAAGATCTTTGCATTGTGGTGGATTGGTCGGTTAAATGGGAGCTGCCAGTTGATGACTTCTCGAAATGAGGGGATTACGGTGCCAACATCTGTCAGGTTTCTAGACCTGTGGATGGAGCACAAGACTTAGGTATCATTGTAGCGAACGACTTCAAACCAGCAGTGCAATGGCAGTATGTGTTGATAAAACGCAGAATGAGCTATCTCGTCTTAAAAGGTCTGCATACAGCACTAGGGCTGAGGTTTTTCTTCCCTTATACAAAGCAGTGGTAAGACTTCATTTGGAATACTGTGTATAGGCTTGGGCCCCGTATCTCCGAAAAGACGTCGCATGTATAGAAAAGGTACAAAAACTGGCGACTAGGATGATTGAAGGTAAAGGTGAAAAAGCATACGCTGAATGCCTAAGGAGCCTTAGATCTGTATTCAATGGAACGGCGCAGACCAAGAGAGGACCTAATAGAGACGTATAAAATCATGAAAGGTTTTATTGGTATCTAGCATTCTGAATCGTTTGAGCCAGGCAGGTCAGGTCACCTGAGAGAATATCAACTGAAGCTGAAGCATCAGAGATCTAGGTTGAATATCATGGCGATATTCTTTGTGAATCATGCAGGCAATAGCTGGAATAAGCTACTTCCAGCGGTAATAGAATGTAGCACCACAAAGGTGTTGGTCTGAACTTTCCGGAATGATTGTAATTTTACTGCATCATGTCGCCTATAGGTAACGAGCTTGTCTTGTAATCTTGTGGCCCGGGTTCGAGCCTGTGTAGGGGCAGGGCGACCCTCGTAGTATCTTTAGCCCATATGGTGGTGGTTGCGCAGCAGCGAAGTGTCGGTACTGCGTACCGGCGTACTGCTGATGCCTTTCTTTCTTTTAATGTTGCTGTAACCTCGTACTGCATGACTTTACAAAGATTGCTTTTGTATTTTCTTCAATCCTTTGCAGAAGCCGCGGAAGTTAATCAGATGTCGAAGCACCGGGGGCTCTTGTTCGCTTATCGGTGCAAGAAACAGGACGCTCGTTAGGCGGAAGCCTGACTTGATCATTGGCAGTGATACTTCGGTTTAATGGTCCTCGAGAAGTGCATCTTGTTCAAAATAGTTTGAAAAGCACTAGTCTAGACAGTTGAATTTCTGGTCGACTTCTAGCTGATCCCCACCAAGAGTCGATGAAGGTGGCGGTCCGTGCTAATCTGGGAGAAAAGCTTCGCCCTTTGAGGGTGCAAAGCGAAGCCCGAAATGTCTGACAGTCTAATGCTGCTTGGCCCATTTGTGAGCAGCCACAGATAAGGGCCATGTCGTCAGCATAATCTAAGTCAAAAAGTCCAACTGGGAGCAGCTCCACAAATTTTAAGTCGTGACCAGTGAACGCCGTTTCCATGATTTCGTCAGTGGCGAAGGCGAATAGAAAAGGGGACAGCGGGCAATCAACATTCATCATACAGAGTAACTAGGGGTGGAAAACAGCTATTATGCCGCAATACATAAGAAAAAACATGCAACAGAGGCAGACCAGCTGTCGCCAGTGACGGATTGATATCCTTCCAGAGAGTTAATAGCCGGTTATTTTGCCGCGAAACAGAGCTATATTATGCTTAGAAAATCAGATGGTGGTTGCAGAGGAGGGACAAAGAAACTTGCAGTACAAATGCTACAGATCAGCTCTGTGGTCAACTAGTGTATCTAACCAAACGTGTTCGTCCTTCGGCTTAACTCCGAACGGACTGACAATGACGAGCGTCTGCTGCAACTGTGCGGAGCACCAGTTGTTTCTTAGTAGCACTGCTTTCAGATACAGTAGACGAGAAGTGTCACTTGGCGTCCCCCAGAAGCTGGTCAGCGATTGACCCAAATTGACGACATTGCCATAAGTTACAGGTGGCGTGCTTCCATCCTGGATTGCCGCTCGTACTGGAGTACCTGCGTCGACGCTGATCATGTCTTGGTACGCTATCGTTTCTCCATGAACTTTACTGGGAGGCGCACCAAGCGTCTCCTCCAATTGGCAAAGGAGAAATTGTGTCAAGCGAGCCTATCAAGACGCACTACGTACCGAACTTCTGCTGTCTTGTCCTAATGACACTGAGCTTCAGTGGAATAGGATCTCGACCGCCATGCACGACGCAAGAGCATCTGCTTGTGGCACTCTTAATCGTCACCGCACCAGTCACTGGATATCCGAGAGGTCGGTGAACCTGTTGGAATCCAGAAGAAACTTACTGGCTAGATCTGAACACAATGTGACCAGACGGACTATTGAGCGCGAACTAAAGCGGAGCCTACGTGCTGACAAGGAAGGCTGGTGGACTAGTAGGGCTCAAGAGATGGAGGAGGCAGGAGCAGTAGGCAATTACCGCAAGCTCTTTTAGCTAATCCGCACCACTGGTCCCAGAAAACCGGGCGTCAGTGAGAGAATCAGAGACAGCGCGGGTGCACTGATACACAATAAGGAGCGCCGTATGGCTCGTTAGGCAGAACGCTTTCAAGATCACTTCAGCTGGCCTTATGCTCCCGGACCTCTTCCTACTCAGGTGATGCAGGAAGAGCAAGAGACGGTTAGTTTAGAGCCTCCGTCGGATACCGAGGTCAGAAACGCGATCACAGCCATCAGTTGTTTTCGTGCCGCTGGCCCGGATTCCCTCCCACCTGCACTAGTTAAGGATGGAGGTGAGGTCCTCTGCAAAGCATTGGCCTTATTCGAATGTGTCTGGAAAGAAGAGAGCGTCCCGGATAATTGGAGCGAATCGATTATAGTGGCAATATACAAGAAGGGCAGTCGCACAGACTGTTCTAACCACAGGGGTATTAGCCTAACGCCAATTGTGACAAAATTACTGGCCTCGATTCGCGTTCGACGCCTCAATGTGGAACGAGAATCTCGGATTAGGGAAGAGCAGGCAGGTTTCCGCCCAGGATGTGGTTGTATAGACCACATATTCAATCCGCGGCAGGTGCTAGAGCAACGCCATGCATACCGCAGATCGACAATAGTTATGTTCCTCGATTTCAAGAGTACGTTCGATTAAATCGATCGATCGATTATGTTCGAAATACTTGCGCGGAAAGGTGTTCCCACGAAATATGTGAACATCCTGCGTGCTCTATCCTCGAACACTACAGGCCGCGTCAGTCTACGGTGGCCTATCGGATAGCCTTCCGACCACAAATGGCGTTCGTCAGGGTTGTCCGATTTCCCTATTTTTGTTCAATTTCGTCCTCAATTCTAGCATGGAGTGTTCCCTGGCGGAATCGCACGATGTAGGCGTTGAGGTCCTGCCTGGTGAAAGACTAGTTGATCTAGATTATGCAGACGATATCGTTTCGCTTTTCGATGATATTGCGGCGACAAAATCTACCCTGAATAGCCTGTCTAGAGTGGTCCCATTATTTGGCATGCACTTCGCGCTTTAAAAGTGCAGTGTTACTGCGGGACCACCAGGCAATTATTGACATCTTGAAAACGAGGAGCTCGAGGTGATTGATCAATTCACTTATCCTGGAAGCAGCATCAGTAACGATGGGCGCAAAGAAACTGACGTTAGTTCATACATTGCAAAAGCCCGAACTACCTTTTGAACCTGCTGCATCTTTGGCGACAGAAGGGAATTTCCCTTTGTCTGAAAGACCGTGTATACAAGGCCACAGTGAGGGCCGTTCTGCTCTATGATAGTGAGACTTCGCCCCTTCGGTCTGAAGATCTGAGGCGCCTTCAAGTCTTTGATCATCGTTGTCTGCGAAGCATTGCTGGTGTCGGATGGCATCAGCGTGTTCGCGACGATGATGAGCATAGGCGAGTACTAGGTAGTGGTAACCATGCTAGCTCCCTAGAACAACAAATAGCACTGAATAAGTTGCGTTGGCTCGGGCACGTACTACATATGCCTGGTCATCATTTACCTAGGAGGGTCTTGTTTAGTCTACCAACTGCAGGATGGCGCAAGGTTGGAGATGGACAGTAGTTGGGTTGGCAGCGGCAAATGAAGTCACTGACGACCAAACTGGGTGCCGTTGGTCCGTCTCGCCTTCCGGGCTGGAGTTCACATGACTCGCCATGTGCTTGGGTCGAGATCTTACAGGACGGCTCGCAACCGACACCACTGGCGCATCTGCTGTCGTCTTCTAGTCAGACTGCCTGTTTGATGCGTGTTTGGTGCTGAGTTATCTGTGGGGTAATGGCTGATTATGACACGGAGCAGTGAAAGCCTCAAGGAAGCTGGTTTGCTGCTGCCGCCTTATCTTTGCACGGTAGCCAGTTGTTTGTGACGTGTTGTTGACACCAGGTGCAGGCGCCTTTACCCTGAATGTTTGCTTAGGGTATTAAGGTTTTAGGTAAGCCCCCTTCTCTCCCTCTTATTCTTTATTTCTTAGGTCATCATGGTTATATGGCAGTAAAGCAACAGCTCAAATGGCTGATGTACTGCTATTGCTGATGATGATGTTCGTCCTTCGGAACCCAACCAGGGAGCCTAGAGGCTCCAACCAAGGCCAACTTCGGAGTGAGGGCCTTCGTTCTTCTTTACCAAGTCATCACGGCCACGTCTTCCATCCGCACCCCAGGGCATGTAAACAGCGTAGGTTGCGGGAGTCGGTGGGCTGGCATGCACAACACGTTGCCAAACTCTCGGAGTCTGTTGCGTGATATAACGATACTGAGCGGTTCATTAACTATTCCAGTGCCAAAAACCAAGTGTCGAACACGCTCATTGCCCACCGGGTGTCCCCACCAGATAGGAGCCAAACTGCGAAGGCACCGGTGGTCGAACGTAACTAGCCCTTTTGTCTGCTGATCTAATGGGTCAGGTGCCACTACAGTATAGTATGGTCGAACGTACGACTGTCTTGTACACTCTACTCTTCAGTGTGAGTGACGTCGCGCAGGCGCCATAGGTGGCGAAGGTTAGCAAAAGCGTCTCGTGCCTTTCTATATGGTTTGTGACCTCGTTTAAAATTCCACCGGCGCTGATACAATTGCCTAGGTAGTTGAATTTTTGAACGACTTCTAACTGATCCGCACCAAGGGTCAGAGGAGGAGATCCATGCCAAATTTAGAAGAAAGCATTGTACTTCGAGGGTCTAAAGCAAAGGCCAAAACAGCTGACAGCCAGTGCTAACCTGCCTATTGCGGTTTGGCACGTTTGTGAGGGCAATGTCATCAGCACACTACAAGTCAAAAGGTAGTTCAGTTTGGCAGCTCCAGTGAGCGCAGTGTCCATGACTTCGTCAATAGCGAAGTTGAAGAGAAAGGATGATAGCAGGCAACCTTGTCTCATACTACTGAAGAGGTTGGAGGGCGACGACGATTTGCCATCACTCACTCTGCCCGAAATTCGCGCATACGGCACTCTGTAAGTGCTTACATATTCATCGGGCACACCTTTCGTGAGCAGACAGCCCCAAAAGACATCGATCCACCGAATAGAAAGCAACGTTGAAGTCGAGAAACATGACTACTGTGGGTCGCTAATAAACATGGGGTGTAGCTCCAAAAGATGTAATAGGAAGATGTCGTCGCGATGAGACCGGACCTTAACGTGGTGCTGTGGTTTGCGTGCCTCAAAGATCCATTGAGCCATGCTGAATTGTGCTTGATGGACCTTCATTGCCACCAGACTGGCCAATGGTTGGAGGCCAACCAAGCTCAGTCTCCTTGCCTTAGAGGTTGAAGAGATGGATCGAGGATGGTTCCTTGTTCCATAAAACCGACTTTTGGTTGCCCATTGTCAAAACTAAGTCTGCACATCCAATGGCCAAATATGAACGTTAAACGTATGCCAGTCAATATGTACACCCTGGGCAAATGTACAAGACAATATTGTCTCGTTAGTTGCCGCAGTTACATTGCTGAGCCTGGAGAAATGGAAACAGAGTAAAGGGTAGATGATATTTGACTCACCATCATCGAAACGCTTTTCCTTAAAGTTAAGGAAGCTGGTGTAAGAGGAGATTACGATTGGTTGAATGGGGAACTATAAGTGATCCAGTAAACTGCCTGTTCTCTTACATACTTGACACTCGATGGCCAGATGGAATGCACCCTTTTTGAACGGTAGCAGAGTGCCGGTGCAAGTACGCGTCCCTTCGGGGAAAACGTAAACAGATACCTAAAGATTATCACGAAAATAGTAGAACAACTTTGTGTTTGAGTGCTTCATTTGCGGCATGCTTCATCATAGAAACAGCATCCTTATGTTTGGACCGATCAATGTAAATGAGTTTCGATAGCCATGTTATGATGCCAACAGGACCAGCAAATTTCAGGGAACTCTTAGCAACAATGGTGCAATTCTCGGGCCACACATCAGCAATACCTAAAAGCGTATAGGTGAATGAACAGAGACTTGCTCGCTACATCGATGCAACTCTGGTGGTTGGCAACGTAAATGCACGGCTTGTCAAATGTGAGATAATGCGCATCCTTTACCACTGGCTTTAGACCAATTAGGTAACCTGCAAACTTAAACACTCTTTTGAATCTCCTAGAGTCGATATATATCTTGAGCAGATTGAGCTAAGAAACCAACCAAGCATTTTTAAATTCGCGGCCACGAATACTGAACTCGACAAGATAGTAGAGTGAGCCCAGACTAATAACACCGCAGAATATAGCATACTTCGCGTAAAATTTTATCCAGGGTATTTGATATAACGCACGCAAGCCAAGTAACACGGCGAGGAGCGACAGGGATTGAGAGAGCATAGCTCAAGTTCAAGTGGGCCTAGCACAGTAGGTTAAATCCCCGTGAATGATCCTTCCGTGGCGCGTCGTTGATAGAGGGTATTATTCGTCCGCGATAACTGTAATCCAGAAGAGTCAGATCAGCGCGCGCGAATCACACCACGATCAACCAATTAATACGCACGCGATCTGCATTGGCAGTCCCCGCCGCATCGGTCAGGTAAAATAAGAAACAGAAGTACGAAAGTAATAAGAGCGTTAAAAACCAAAAATTAACAGATTTATTAATTCAATAAGGCAAATAAGCTAAGAGGTGAAGAGCAAGTTAAGAACTGAAGGACTAAGAGCGCCAAGTCGGTGTTCGAACTCTTTTATCGTTGGTTCCGATACCACGTTTTCGGGCACTGTATTCCAGGGATCCAGCAGTCGGCGTGCTAAATGACATTCCGACCGGACTCCATCCGATCGAGGTTTGTGTAGATTAATCGAGTGACCTCAGACAGATGGTAGCCGAGCCGGTTGGAAAAGCCCAGATAAATCGGGTCCGATTTTTCCGGTAAGTATGCGATAAGTCAAGATCAGGTCAGCTCTATGGCAACGATAATGCATTGAGAACATTTCCAGCTCAAGTAGTCTTTGCGGGCAAGAAAGGCTCCGTAGTCCATGAATCATTTTTGGTTCCCACTCTCTCCACTGACATCCTGTCCCTGACTAAGCAAGGTGGACAAGGCTGGATGCAGTATTCCAAGTGTGGCCTGACAATGGCTTGTCCTGAATGACCTGCGGATCATCCACAACATACTGAAACCCTTGCACGTAGCTTTTCTCCAGTTCTCACTGAATTTAAGTTCTGAAGACGTGATCCCTAGGTCTATCAGTTGGGAAACATGGTGTAGTTCATTACCGTCAAGCAGATAAAGCGTTTGGGGGCCATTTGGCCCTAATCGTAAGATGGAACACTTTGCACAGTTTATGGGCAACTGCCATAGAGTAGCCCAGTAGCAAAGTTTATCGAGGGCCCGTTGCAAAGTCTGGGGTTCATCGAGGTCGGACACTATGTGCCAAAACTTTAGGTCATCTGCACACATGAAAGATGGTACCCCCAACAGTTCGGGCAGCTCATTGACATACAGAGAAAAGAACAATGGGCCAAGCACCGAACCCTGAGGGACCATACTGAGGACTGACTGACGGAAAGATAGCCTAGACCACACACGAACACACATTTAGATGAGACTGGAACGATAGGAAAAACCCTTGGCTGTTCCTTCTTGAGCGGATCGTTGAGTCCGGAAATGATAAGGTGCTAGGTGTTGATAGATCTAAAACGGAACACCCGAACCATACCCTGGTTATAGGATTGTAGAGAGCAAGAGAAATCCTTTGTCAGCTCCATCGCTTCCTGATCATTGCGGAGAGGCTGCGATTCGTTGCTAAGCGGTATTCCACAAGGGACCGTGACAGCTACAGTGGAAGCTGCAAGGGCAAGTTGTACTCAAAAGGTAGGAATCTAACATTCGATTGAAACATTCCTCAGTCTGGGCATCGACCATATGCTTCGGTAAGTTGTTCCAAACATTGACTAGGCGAGTTGATAGAGCGAGAGCAGAACGAACCAGAAGCCAACTGGGGTTAAAAATTTCCAGTTGTCGGCTCGATTTGAACTGTTTGCATCGAATTGACAGCACGCCTGCAGCTCCGTCCCCATCTCTCCTCTCAGGATAAGCCTGGTGAAAATCAGGTCACCGCGAAGTTGGCGATAATCCAGGGAGTACAGGCTCATCCGCTGAAGTCGCAGGGCACAATGCTAGTCCCGTAACTCCAAGAAGTTTTTCGATCCCCGCCGTTTGACCTTCTCAATGAGGTCACATTCGAGCTCGGTAAGAGGGAAGACGGCAGGTAATCCGTATTCGAGAATGGGGCGCACATGGGAAGTAAACAAGAGTCTGAAGATATCCGGTCAAACGCGAGAAGGCTCTTCGTATGGCATGGGACATCCTGTTGGCAGCAGCAACCCTTCGTAACGTGTCCTGCGTAGTCCGTAGATCAGATGACACCAACACGCCGAGGTCTTTCTCAAGCTTCAGAGCAACGCCCCACCAATGTGGTACGTCCCGAAAGGCTCAGGAGCACCAATGGGGAAGACCGAGCACTTATCGCGATTTATAGGCAATCGCCACTTGACTGAGCACTCATGTAACGTATCAAGTATAGCCTGTAATCGGTCCGCATTGTCAAGACAGGATACCTCCATCCACAACTTCAAGTCGTCAACGTAAATCAAGCAATCCGACTGAAGTTCCGACAGGAGGTCACTGATGAAGATCTTGAAAAGTTCTGGGTCAAGGGCCGATCCCTGCGAGACACCGATAGTCATGAGCACAGGAGCGGAGTGAGTCTCGTTCACGTTGACTCGCATTGTCCAGCCAACCAAAAAATCAGCGATCCAAGAGAGAATTTTCGTAGAAACACCGATTCCTCGTAGTTTATAAAGGAGCTTTTTATGAGGAATCTTGTCAAAGGCCTTGCTGAAGTCGACAAAAGTAACATCCAGACGTTTCCCAGGGTCACATGATTTCGCCCATCTTTCACGGGCCACAAGTACATTCGAAGAACATGAGCGTGCCCGCCGAAAACCATGCTGCGCACAAGAGATGAGGTTTAGATTCTCGAGGTGGAGAAGTGCCCGGTTGAGAATCCTCTCAATTAACTTGCACAATATTGACATTAAGCAGATGGATCGATAATTGGCAGGATTTTGACGATCCTCACCTTTGTGAAGAAATAAAATAAAAATAAATAATGTGTCAGCTGTACGCCGTAACGGTGCTTCGCTGCCGCGCAACCACCACCAGTCGCGCGCGAGCTGAGTATACCGCGAGGACGCCTACCCCTACGCGGATTCGAACCGGTGACCTTGTGGTTGCAAACCAAACGTGCAGACCACTCGGCCACCGGCCGATAGTGGAATTAATCTGCTGAACTATATGTTGCATGGGTTTAACAATACCCACTTTCCAAGCAATGGCGAGCCGTCCAGTTTCAAGTGAATGGCGAAACACCCGGCAAACAGGAGTGGCAATGTAATCGGTCAGAGTCTTGAGGAACAGAGAATAGAACCCATCAGGACCCGGGGGACGAGTTCGGATCTAATTCACGAATGCCTTTGGCAACGACATCAGCGCTTATTTCTACATGCTCCAACGAAGAGGGGAGTATATTTTTATCTCAACAGTCTATCAACTAGACACAGAGCCAATATAAAACCATGGAGATCAGTGGATAGGAGACAGTCATTGCGTCATAATCGTCGTGGCATGGTAGCTAATATGCCGCAGGAAGAGGGGAACATTTTGACAAAAAGTAGAACAAAACATTTTTCGTTTGTTTTTCACACTCCGATTTTCCTCTTTTTTGTCATTTTCAACGTTGGTAGTATTAAACATGTGAATCAATACAATACTGTACACAATTATTCCACTGATTCCGGTTGCGGGCCATGTCTTCAACAGTGCCAATCCATTAGCACTCCTCATCTTTGGGTCCCCATCTTGGAAGATGTACGGATCCAACAGCGGCTAGACACGAGGTCAGCGATTTCATGTGCTGCCACCAAGTGGAAGGTTGACCACCACGCGGTCGCCTCCAGCCAGGTCCTTGACGAGCGAATAGAGCGCGACGCGGTAGACACTCAGGTGACATGCGTAGGATGTGACCGAGCCATCTCAACTGGTGCAACAAAACCAGTTTGTTGAAAGGAATACTCGCAATCCCCAAGATGCGACGTCGAACGTCATTACTATTTACTCGAAGTTGCCACCAAACACGAGCGATCCTCCTTAAGCAACCGTTATCGAACGTAGAAAGACGACGCATGTCTTCCACGCGAATCGGCCAGGACTCGCACCCATACAACAATACTGAGCGAACTGATGCGCTGTAAACGCGGCCGTTTAGTGAGAATGAGACGTCACGACGACGCCACAAGTGCCTCAGATTGACAAACGCTGATCGAGCTTTAGCGATACGAAGAGAAACTTCTTTACTGATAGTGCCGCCAGCAGAAACACCGCTCCCAAAGTAGACGAAACTATCTACCTGTCCAAGTTGTGCACCTTCGAGAGTGAGCACGGGAGCAGGTGAAAGCCAATCTTTGAGCAGTACTTTACACTTCGATCGGGCGAAGCTCATGCCATATTTAGATGCTTCAACCGCCAAACGATCCAGAATGAGTTGCATACTATGAGGATCGTCACCAAGTAAGGCGATATCATCAGCATAATCTAAGTCGGTCGCGCGCTCACCCGGTAGAAGCTCTAAGCCAAAATGTTGGAAACCTTTTAGAGCATTCGACAGAACGTCTTCGATTGCGAAGTTGAAGAGGCATGGGGACATAGGGCACCCGTGTCGCACACCGCTATTGACAGCGAACTGCGAGGAAAGCTTGCTATAGACCCTCACTCTGCCGGATGTATGAAGGTAAAGTGCTCGTAAGATGGCGGTATATTTTTCTGGCACCCCGTTCTTTAGCAAGCAACGCCATAAAGCAGGTCGATCAACGGAGTCAAAAGCGGCACGTATGTCCAGGAATGCAACAATAGCGGGCCTGTGGTAAATGTGGCGATGTTCGAGGAGCTGGCAGAGCCTGAAGATTTGATCCACGCATCCGCGGCCAGGACGGAAACCAGCTTGTTCTTCACGGTAGTATGATTCACGTACTGGGGATAGTCTGCGAAGCAGAATGGATGCCAATAGCTTAGAGGCAACTGAAAGAAGACTAATCCCGCGATGATTTGCATATGAAGTGCGAGCGTCTTTCTTGAAAATCGAGACAATAACCGATCGGTCTCAAAAGGAAGGCACTTTCCCTTCATGTCAAATTTTTGCGAACAGCGCGATCAGCTGGTTAATGATCGTCACACCGACATACTTGAATAGTTCCGGAGGAAGTCCGTTTAAACCGGCAGCCTTGAAGCGCTTCAAGCGTCGAATCTCGAGGCAGACTTCCGTTTCGCTGGGTGGATTCAGTGGGACGAGCCACGGTGGATAACAAGGTGTACTGCATGTACTGACGGATGGTGGAGGCCAGTTGAACTGTGAGTGAAGGTGCTCGGCCCAGCGTTCCATACGCCTCTGTTGATTGGTGATCGGAGACTCATCCACCTTACAAATGACCTCACTGACACCAGGCTTCCTGAGGCCAGTGGACCGAATGAGTTGGAAAAGCCTGCGAGTGTTGCCAGGGAGAGCGGCGGTCTCCATCTCTAAAGCACGCTCCGACCACCATGTCTCGCGATCCTTGAGTAGGCTTTGCTTGAGCAGTCGGTTGGCAGAACGGCGCCGCTCGTTGCAATCTGATTCCGCGGGGATATCTTTGCGGAGTTCGAACAGCTCCAGAGAACGAGCAGAGATCCAATATTTCAAAAACGCGTCGAGTTAGGCCGCATCATGACGGTCCAGAAATGGTCCTCGCCTTCTGTATACACGTCTAGTGTTGTTCCACTTCTTGCGGTGGATTGCAACTCAGTGCATATGCCAGTGAAGACTGATAGCTCGCCTGGACAGAGGAATAAGTTAATCTGTTTACATCAATCTTGCGGTGCTTCGTTTCTCGGGATCCTCCAAAACACACAGATTTTCGCGCAGACCAGAGCATGATCTGAGTCAACGAAGGTGGACCAAAAGGGCCTGCAGTCCAGTACGCTGCCGCGCCATCTGAAGCTAAATGCAATGTGATCAATTTGGGACCACGGTTGTGTTGAAGAACGGGGACGTCACGTTGCGGAACGCTTTCTCGTACGCCTGAAGTTAGTGTTCGAAAGAAACAGACAGTTGTCTTTGCGCAATGTGAGAAGTCTCTCCCCGTTATCAGAACGGTTCTCATCGAGCACGTGATGACCACCAAGGTGGCGTTCGTATGGTAACAGGCGGCCAACCCGTGCATTAAAATCCCCAGCAAGGATAACGACATCCGACTTTTTGGCATTAGTCAAGAGCTGTTGTAGATCCCGGTAGAAATCGTCCTTGACCGAGTCGCCACTGCAGTCAGTTGGAGCGTACACGTAGATCATAAACAAGTCGTGTCTCTCTTCGTGGTGCCTGTTGATTCTGCATGAATCCCGAAGCCGAACTGCACATAGTCGACTGTTAATAGGGAACAAGTCCAGTAGTGCCGCCTCGGCCTTGCCACTTAGTGCTTTACCTACGCCAGCCAAACCCGCTGAGGCTGCTTCTGGATCTCCAGAAAGACGCAGGTGATATCTGGCTTCGTGATCAGTGGGGGATGTCAATGTAAGCACAGTGCTGGGATCTTGCAATCGGGTTTCTGAAAGGAAGCAGACATCAATGTCTAGGGAATCTAGGGTACGCACTAGACCGGCTTGCTGTCCAATCTGCATGAGTGTCCGAACGTTGAACCATGCCAGACGGAACGAGGATCGGGGACGAAGGAGAGCCATAGGTTGAACCTCTTGGTCTGCGGCGCAACCGGAATCGTAGCCAGATTGTTGAGCACATGAATCAGGTAACGGAAAGTGAGGATTGTTAACAAACAAACGATTGGCGTGTGATGAAGTAGCGTGAAAGTAACTAGCAGAGAGAGTAGCTGATGAGCATGTTGTAATACAGTCCATGGTTTTGCGAGAGGGCGTGATACTACTCGGTTGCCCAAGCCGAAGTAGGGAGTTGACTTAGGGGACTCCACCCGGAGCCTTTGGCTAAATAACCTACCCGCAAGGCAGCGGGGCGAATTTAGGGAATCGCGCCCATTGGGAGGCGCCGACTGAATGTTCAGTTCATGCGTCTTTGTTTGCTAGATCACCAAACAGGGGCCCAATACTCCCCATGAAGTCAGCACAATTGCTGGAATACAATGTCGCACTGAAGGGGAACATTGTCGCCGAACACTGCTGGAACGAGGTACACCGGAACCACCCAGCTGGCACCAAGACGAGGTAGTTCAGCAAGCCAGCCGAGGGGAGTATTGGCCCCGCGTCACTGGGAAACAGCGTCTCCATTGCGTAAACAGATGAATACTGCATGGCCAGGAGACGGGCTTTTGCAGTGTTATCGTCAAGTAATCCATCATGCGCCAAGGAAAACATGGCAGGAATACCACTGCCTGTTCTGGTACTTACCTTCAGGTAAGAGAAAAGAGGCTTGGGAGTCGTTTTGGACTGCACAGCCAAAGCCAGTTCGTAGTTATGCCGTTTCTCTCGTTTTTTTCAAGTTTCAGATATTCCTGGCTACTTTACATTCCGAATGGTCAGACTCGGAGTGCTTGAGCTTAAATCGGACCCACAAGTTCCGTCTTTTGTTTATTAGGCCTCTCAATTCTCGATCAATCCATGAAGGACCTCTGGCAAAAGATCTTTTGTGGACAGGAATGAACTGCTCATCGAGCAAAATCATCTGGGAGTACAAGTGGTTCCACCCATCGTCTAGGTCCAGGGGTTCGGGTATACTCCAGTCCACAGCACTGGCCGCCGTTTGTAGGCGTTGGGGATCAACACGCCAGAAAGCTCTGCGGATGCGACCTTGGTTGTGAAGAGTAAGGCGTCGAGTCTAGAAAAGTGAAAGAACACAGTGATCGTTTTTACCAATGGGCCAAAGAACGGCTAGGCCAGTGACATCTGATTGTGCCGGTGAAAGTACAAGGTCAAGAATAAATAATAATAATAATAATTAATAATAATAAATAATGTCAGCTGTACGCCGTAACGGCGCTTCACTGCCGTGCAACCACCACCAGTCGCGCGCGGGTTGAGTATACCGCGAGGACGCCCACCCCTACGCGGATTCGAACCGGTGACCTTATGGTTGCAAAGCAAACGTGCAGACCACTCGGCCACCGGCCGACACCAGGTAAAGAATATGGGGTGTCTGTCCTGCAGCTATATAAGTAGGCATTGTGACATGTCGGAATAAGTTGCATTCGAGAACCGTCTCTAGAAGAGCGAAAGCAAAAGCGTTTGAAAAGGGAACACAATGCAGTAGGTCCCAGTCAATAGTCGGCGCATTGAAGTCACCTAGTGATAAGCAGTCCTTGCCTCCACCATACATTTTGATCGCGTCCAGCAGGCAAGCTCCGGAACCCAATGGGGCCTTGTAGACAACACCGACCATGAGAGATCTGTATCCGTCATGAACACGGCGCCAGAGTCTCGAAGTCACCATCGCTGCCACAGGTAGCTTCAACCATATGAGCCTTGAAGTCCGTCTTCCAATAGAGTACCAAACCGCCACCAGGTCTTCCTCCATGGTGTCTGCCCTGCAAAGGTGGTATCCAGGGATTTGCACCTCCGAGTTCAGGATATCCGAGGACAACTAGGTTTCTGTGAAAGCTATAAGATCCGGCCGATTCATGGAGGCAAGAAGCTGAAGTTCGTCTGGTTTGTTTCTGAAACTGCGCACACTGAAGGAAATTACGTGCAGTCCGTTCTTCAACTCTAACGCCCGGGCATGAGAAAGACTGGTCTCCAGCGAGTTCTTGGAGTTTTCGAAGTACGCGAAAATCCACGATATGTAGGTCAACCAATTACTGCCCACGTTCCCTGCACTAGCAGCCCCCACTGTGTAGGTCACGTGAAGTAAGAAAGACGTAGAAAGGAAATGGAAGATAAAGAGGAAGACATTTAAATGAAGGATAACACCAAAGAGTGATGAGAATGACAGAATTTGAACTCAAACCTGGAAGATGGATATGGTCAGGAGAAGGGAAACATTTCGTGTTGTCACTCAAGAGCGTCTAACTGACGATCGAAACCCTTA